>NMRB01001986.1:0-20279 GCA_002633025.1 Notospermus geniculatus | reverse complement strand
CCCCCCACCCCCATAAAAAAATTCCTGGCAGAAATCCTGGCGGTACCGTAAGAATAGCTTTGAATGCCCATTGTGTGTGGTGTGAGATTTTCCAGTAAATGAAATGACTAGTGCTACGTGGTGGGAAAAATCAAGCCACGTCTGTATCCGTTTCTTCAGTACTGCTGAAATTTTCCTTGACTGTGTCCAGTTCTTTTCGATGTGTGAGCGAGGCACGATATGCATGTGGGACTGTGATACAGACCTGTCAGACTTGAAGCCATACACGGAGAAAGAGGTTGAAGAATCATCAGATGAAGAAGGAGATGAAAATGAGAAAAATAGTGAGTATATGGTAACTTTTTCCTACAGTGTATAGTTTGAACTTACGCCATGCACTCTATCAGTCATATTCTGTAACACGGGTGTAGGCAAAAATAGACAAGTGAGCTTATCTATTTCTGGTGCTGGTTACTTTTAATGTTTGGCATTTGATTCTAGGTCAAATTCATCCCCTCACCGGTTTAATTTGTCACCAAAAACAATTGAATGAAAGATTATCCTTCTCCATTCTGTTGCATCTTTCAGAGGAAAGTCAAGATGATCAGGCAAAGCAGAAAGGTTTACCTGGTGGCATTCGCTACAGAAAAACTACCAAGTAAGCTGGCTGTTATTTCCTTTCAAGCATTGTTGAAAATGAAAAGTGCGATGATAATGAAATTACTGTAAAGCAGGAAAATTTCACGTGCAGGAAATTTTCGCGAATTTCGCGAGAGTGTATGAGTCGCGAAAATTTCCTGTCGCGAATATATGTACACGCAAGTGATAAATATGGTCCCGTGAAAAAAAATGGAAGAGACTCGCGAAAATATCCTGCCGTGAATATGTCTATAATTCTTGATTCGCGAAAATTTCCAGCCGCGAAATTATCTTGCTTTACAGTACTAAGCCTTGAAATAATTCTGGTTCTTGATATGATGGAGTGGTGAAATGAAGTTGTTGTCTGCTCTTCACAAAATACATGTAGGTACTGCATATGGAACTTTGATATATGGTTGCGAAAAGGTGGTACCGGTGGTGATGTGAACCTTTATCTGGTTTGTGAATAGTGTATTGGATGATTTGTTCTCCAGTTAGAAGTTAAGAAGAAATACATTGGGCCTGGTTCAACTGTTCTCTCGTCTTGTTTCAATTTCCAGGCACAATTTCAAAGAAGCTCGTGGAGAAGGTTCTCGTTTTGCCAGAGTGGGTAGTGTGGCATTTCATAAACGAAGCCACATCCTCGTGACCGGATTTGAAGATGGTGCCTTCTTTATTCATGAGATGCCGGACTTTAACCTCATTCATTCACTGACGTGAGTTCTGTTAATCTTATCCCATGTTTATTTTGTGTCTGTCAAAAATGTAAATAGTAAGTTGATGTTAAATCATGGAGTTGTACCATGTCCTGCAATGAAATGTGACCTTCCGCTACAAAAACAGTCTGAAGTCACATGGAAAATGAGCCTAAACGTACTAGCATGACACCAGGAGATAAAAACAGAAATAGAATCAGTCAGACGTCACAACGGACAAACAGACAATACTGAATTTGACAAATACGTTGGTCCGAACTTGCCAACCTCTCAGACTGATGTCGATGACTGGTTTTGTGGTGGAGAGTTACATTGTCAATTTCAGTGTTGTCTGTCTGTCTGAGTGATTCTCTTTCTGTCTTTATCTCCTGGTGTCATGTCAGTACATGTACATTTAGGCTCATTTTCCGTGCGACTTTAGACTGGTCTTGTGGCAGAGGGTCATAAGTGCTATAAATTCTGGTGATTTATTTCATCTGCTGGGCATGATCCATGCCAATGCTTTGTGCCTCTGTGCTCTGATCATCTTTGATCATCTCTGATCAAATATTTGTAATATGGGGACGTTCACCTTCCAGAATCTCGGACCAAAGCATCACGTCAATTGCATTTAACAACACCGGTGACTGGATCGCCCTGGGATGTTCGGGTCTTGGACAGCTCCTCGTTTGGGAATGGCAGAGCGAATCGTACATCCTCAAACAGCAGGGACACTTCAACAATATGTCCTGTCTTCATTATTCACCAGATGGACAGTATATCGCAACTGGAGGGGATGATGGAAAGGTAGTGTGTGATAATTCATTGATTGGTGATTTTCAGTTTGCTTTATGGCTGTGTTTTTATTCCATGATGGATTTAGTTTTAGTTGACAAACTGGCAAAATGAGATCGGGCCCATTGAAATTGCATCCTCTCATTTTCCTTCAGGTTAAAGTTTGGAACACGAGCAGTGGATTCTGTTTTGTGACTTTCTCTGAGCACACGGGTGGTGTGACTGGTGTGACCTTCAATCAAAGTGGCAAGGTCGTAGTGTCGTCTTCCATGGATGGAACTGTGAGAGCTTTCGATCTAAATAGGTGAGTATCTTGCTCCTTTGTGTGGACGTCGTTGACTGTCCCGCTTTCACCAAACCAGACCAGCTGTAATTTGCGGGGAGGCAACGGTATTAAATCTATTTTGTTGTTTTTTCAAGGTACCGTAACTTCCGCACTTTCACCTCTCCAAGGCCTGCCCAGTTTTCATGCTTGGCATTAGACCAGAGTGGCGATATTGTATGCGCTGGAGGGATGGATGTGTTTGAAATATTTGTCTGGTCAATGCAGACTGGGCGACTTCTTGAGGTTGGTAATGTTTCTTATTGAAATTTTTTCGTGAAGTTTTGGCCTTCGGTCATGGCAGTTAAGGCTACTGAGTGCATTGATCTCTTTTGTACATAATGTGCACACTGGTGCATTGGCCGCTGATGGGTGTGCACACCAGTACAGTGGTGTCTAATGTATGTTCATGACACTACAGTAGCCTTTGACTTTTTTTCATGAGCACAGGACTACAGCGATTTGCTTGCATTGTGCTACATCTGCCTTTTACTTGCCGTCATAAAATCTTTTGTTCTTTTCCGACATTATAGGTTTTGGCTGGTCACGAAGGGCCTGTGAGTTCCCTGGTGTTTAGCTCATCGCAAGCACTCCTCGCCAGCGCGTCATGGGACAAGTCTGTGAAACTTTGGGATATATTTGAAAACAAAGGTGCCAGAGAGACGCAGACATTCCTTTCAGATGGTAGGTATTGGCGATTCCATCTCAAGTCAACTAAGGGATAAATCCAGTCTGGTTCATATGTTGTCTTCAAACATTTTTAAAAAATCAAGGCTTTGCTGTTGAATTTCAGTCTCCAGCATTATCATTTCTTACTTCCTCATTTTGGAATTGAATTGTTCTGCTTCCAGTGTTGGCAGTAGCCTTCAGACCAGATGGCAACGAACTTGCCGTAGCAACGTTGGATGCTCAGATCTCCTTCTGGGATGTGCGTTCTACCACACAGTCTGGAACGATTGAGGGCAGACACGATATGGGATACAGCAGAAAGGATACGGATAAGATCACAGCCAAGAAGTCAGCCTTTGGAAAGTAAGTTACAATTTGGTGAAATGTTCATGGGGACTTTTAGTTGCCCTTGCAAAGGCACAGCTGACAGGGTTCAAGGCATCACATCCTGCTGTCCCATGCGAGAGTTGATAAATTCCGGGTGGCCCAGACTTTTCCTTCTTGTTTCAGAGCGTTCACAGCCTTATGCTACACAGCTGATGGGAAATGTATCCTGGCTGGTGGCAGGTCGAAGAATGTCTGCATCTACTCTGTGGAGGACAAACTCCTCATCAAGAAGTTTGAGATCTCAAAGAATCTGTCCTTTGATGGAACAGAGGTATGTCAGGGGTACTGGAATCCAAGGTCAAAATCGTGCCAATGCAATTCCAGTGTAGAGTTCATTTAGAAAAACCTCGATCTTGATCCTGAGGAGCTGTTTTGGTGAAGTGTCATAGTCATTGTAGCTGCCTGCCATGCAAGGGGTCACAGAGTCAATCCTTACCATGGGGAAGAAAAACAAGTTCAGGTTTATAGGCTGCAATATATGTTGACTTCGTTGTTTATAAATCTTCTATTTTTCCAGGAATACCTTGACCGGCGGAAAATGACTGAATGGGGAAACCTGGACCTGGTGGAGACAGAAGTTGAAGAGAAATCTATATCACTGCCTGGTGTCCGAAAAGGAGACATGAGTTCACGGCATTGGAAACCTGAAGTTAGGGTGTCAGGGGTTCAGTTCTCACCTACAGGTAAGTAACAGTGGGCATTGCTTCACAAGTTCTAGGCCACTTGATAGTTTTCTCCTGTGACGTAACTCTCAATGGGCAAATCACCATTGTGTCTTTCCTTACAGCGTAGATCTAACATGAGAGCCTCTTCATTCTCCTCTAACTATTTTCAGGTAGAGCTTGGGCCGCTACCACCACAGAGGGTCTCCTCATCTACTCTCTTGATCACAATCTAGTGTTTGACCCATTTGAACTCGAGATGGACATCACACCTGCTAACATACAGAAGACTCTGTTAGAGGGCAGTTACTCCACAGCTCTGATGCTGGCATTTAGGCTGAATGAACAGAGATTGATACAGGAGGTAGTGGAATCTATACCTGTGTCAGATGGTGAGTGTGATAGGAGTGAATATTTCCGTTGGATCAGAGCGGAGTGAATACAGTAGAACTCGCGTAACTCGGCACCTTCGGGACTGGGAATTTTTTGACGACTTACAAGAAGGACGAGTAAAGATAACTCTTCATGATGACGACTTGCATATAACTCGTCAAAATGACGACTTGCAGTCTAACTCATCAGTGACGACTTGATGTCTGTGCTGGGAATTCCTGGTTCCCGTGCATTCTACATGTGCACGTACGTCTATACATCATCTTTGATCTGTGTGGGCTGCGCAACAAGCGTGCGCCAATGAGTACTGTCGAGATAACGTCGTCTGTCAAGGGATACCATGTATTTCATTTCACATCAGGCCATATGTTGGGGAAACTTTGATAGTTCAGTGGGAGGAAGGAATACGCAATAAGTGCATCAAAACTGGGACCAGACTCAAGTCGGGAGGGTCCAAGGAAACCTGTGTAGCGCGCCTTTCGCCAATTGCTGAATGACGTGCAGCTGAGCATGATTCATTGAATCGCTGATTGGTCCACAGGCAACATGCGTCAAATCATTTTCCGGCGGTGACGAGTTACAGGTGTACTTTTACATGACATTTCTATTACACGGGACTGTCAGATTAGTGACGACTTGTGTTAAATGACGACTTACGAATGACGACTTGTGTGCATATTTTTAAATGGAATTAACGTTGTAGTTAATCGGGACTTTCTGACAGGTGCCGACTTGTGCACAGTGACGGGTTATACGACGTCGAGTTACGCGAGTTCTACTGTATTTCCGTTGGATCAGAGCGAAGTGGATTTCAGGTCATTGAGATACCAGTACCGTACAAAGAAGATATAGGCCTGTCAACTTGACCTTGATTTCTCCGTTCTTCCTTTCAGTTGAAGTTGTCGGGCAATCCCTGCCAGATGTCTACATTGATAAGTTACTAAGCTTTGTTGCCACGCAAATGGAGTCATCGCCACACATAGAATTCTACCTGACGTGGGTACAGAAACTCCTGTACACGCACGGACCAAAACTGAAGCAGCGGTCGCAGTCCATTATGGCCACTCTGAGGTCACTGCAGAAGGTTGTCACTCGTAGATACGATGATATTGGTAAAATGTGAGTTAATGAGCTGTTTTGCTTGCCTGTAGGCCTACTGTATTGTGACACCTGCACTACCGGGTACGTTAGATGGATTATGACAAAATGTGCAGATGCAGGATGTCTGAATACATGTGCAAATGGTATGATGATGCCTGTAGGATTTCAACAAGTGGATTTTAACAGGATTACTTTCACACCTGACCATTTTATTTCAGTTGTGACCACAATAAATACACCCTACAGTTCATTTTAACGTTGTCTGAAACGAAAAAGAAGAGGAAGCCGGAAGATGACTCGGAGCAGAATGAGGAATCCGCATCAGAAACGGAGGAAATAATGGGACAGTTGATGGAGAGTGATGAAGACTCTGAATCAGTTCATTCTTTGGTGATGTCATGACACCGCTGTTTTTATGGACATTGTATTGTGATGTAACACTGATGGGGACTGGTTAGAGAAACAAAAAGAATCTCTTATAAATCAAAGGTCTTTCTCTTTTTCTACGCCAAGAACCTTGAATAAAGTGAGGAAAATAAAATAAGCCTACCTTTATTTAGTTACTCTGACATTTTGTTCACAAAACAGCCGTTTTTTGAGAACTAAAGATGCAGTTTTCTTCAATTTCCATATTTGGTAATACATGCTGAGATTTCCATATCTCCAGGACTTACAAGGAGAAATTCGCTTTTGCCTTTGTTTTCCCTTCTTTTCTCGCACAACTCTTTAACGAAATGTTGGCATAATATTTTTTACTTTCAATATGATTACAAGAAAACATTTTGAGGGAGCGCAACTGACAAAGATTTAAATTTCCCGCGGGGAGGCTATCCTGTCCCTGACGTCATCAACATCCTTTTTTGATAATGCGCATGCGTGTATTGACGTTTTCATATATTTTTAGACCATCCACGTGGAGTGTGGCGGGAAGCGTTGGCGGGAACAGGTGTAAAGGGAAAGAATGTCCCCAGGAAAAACTGTCCCAGGAACAAAAGATCCTATTGTTACATTCTAATCTCCGAGGATTGGTTTTCTATAGTCGTGCCGCTTATTCCGTCATTCAACACTCTTTACAGGGGGACACTCTGTACCGTTACACCGGCACCAACACGCGGTTTCCGCAATATAGGCTAATGCGCATAAAATGACGGTACCGGTAGTAAAGAATATCCTGCGGTAAAAGTAGGCCTCCTCCGCATGTTGCATGACGGATTAAAGGTGGTTAGGCCTATAGCAAGCAACCAATCGCCAGACAGAGATAAAATATAAAAAATAGCATCTGTTGTTCCCAGGACATTTTTCCAGGGGAATTTATTCCTTCCACACCGGGGGCAGCACATTTTGGTTCCAGAAGCCACCGCTAGGCTTACATGACAAATCATAAATAAACAAACCACGTGACCAAGGCAAAGCACATGGCTAGTCACATGTGACAGTGACGTTTCATCATCATGGCGGCCCCCATTGAGCATGGTTCTGGGAGAAATAATTGCCAAAATAAACTTCACGGGGCTCGGAAATTCTACGATTTACCACCAGAAGAGAAGCAACAGACGGGAAGAGACCTGAGAACTGGAGATCCACATCAGTTATTCCCGTATATAGAAGAACATGTTATAGGAAAGGAGAAAGTTTTCTCAGGCCCTTTCGGACAGAGATCTGGTGTGTATTTACATACATGCATGCACACAGCATGATGCAGAATGTATTGCACAATACACACACCTTGTTGCTTTTATAAATAAATGTTGAAACACAGTCTATAAGAATACAGAGGCCTACGTGTCGTTAACAATGCCAATCGCCATTGTGACACGTGTTTATATATAAACTGTCTTGTCCTTCCTTTCAGTTCTCTATTGTGATTACACAGCTTCTGGGAGGTCGTTATATTTCATCGAGGATTACATTAGGAAAGAGGTACTCCCAGAATATGGCAATACACACACAACCACAACTGTGACCTCTCTTCAGACTACATTATTTAGACATGAAGCCAGGTACTAAAGCATGTTTCTTGGGGAAACGATCTGTGCATATTTATTACATGGAGCTTACCTATCTGTCTCACTCACTAATCATGCCTTTTCGTTTGACGGGCGCGAAAAAGCATGCGCCTCGCAAACAATAGAAATTCTATTGTTTGCGAAGCGTATGCGTTTTCGCGCCCGTCAAACGAAAAGGCCTGACTAATGGAATACTGAGCATGTTTTTGGAGAGAAATACTTAGCCTGTCACTTTCTGTTTGTTGGTGATTCTGTCAAGCATACTGCCTTCCATTTTCAGGGACATCGTCAGAAATTCAGTTCATGCGAGTGAACATGATGCAGTGATTTTCACAGGGAATGGTTGCACTGGAGCTGTTCACAAACTTATCAATGCTTTGGACTTCAAGGTCCCACCAGTAAGTAGGACTACATGAACTTAAAGTACCGGTATCAGATGAATAACCATTTTATCAACTGCTAAACTAAGGGGCCGTTCACAAATATCAACATTTTCACAAGTGTACAAACAGTACGCTAGGGGGGAGGGGGTTGATACTCAGTGTACACTTTTCAAAATTTTCAAAATGTTGATCTAAAAATAGACCAATATCAACATTTTCCTTGGAGGGGGAGGGGGTTCTGTAAAAAGTGTACTCTTTGTACACTTGTGAAAATGTTGATAATTGTGAACGGCCCCTAACACAGTTGAACAGGCAACTGTAATTCCTGATATTTTTTCTATGGTCATAAACCTGATGGACATGATATGTTGATTATTACTTAACAGCTTGTTGTGGATGAAGCATTAAAAGATTAACATTCTCATTTTCAACTTCCATTTAGGTTGTCTTTCTTGGTCCATTTGAGCATCACTCCAACTTGCTGCCGTGGAAGGAGATCGGGGCTGATGTCATTAGGATACCCGAAACAGACAGGGGTCTCATTGACCTGAATTACCTCAGAAATGAACTCAAGGTAACAGAGATTTTCATAGATATCTTATACTTTTCTTAAATTGATCATTTTGATGAGTTCTGTTTTAAAATCATCTAAGATGTTTCTCATTGATTTTATGCCTTTTCCAGCAATGGCAGTCGACTGATCGCGAACTCATTGGCTGTTTCTCGGCTGCATCTAATGTGACTGGAATTCTCGCTGATGTTGACGCCATCACTATTTGCCTCCACAAACATGGAGCGCTGGCATTCTGGGATTATGCAACTGCTGGGCCTTATGTTGAGATAGATATGAATCCTGTAATTTCCAGGTGGGCATATTATTTAGCTGTTGATTTTTGCGAAAAGTTGTTTGAATTTTTAGCCAGTTTTACATGTACTTCACACCTACCTTGGCTGCCTGGAGAACACAGACTGATTGTCAGCTTTTTTGGAATCGAAAGTCTTCTTATGTCACAGAATGAGCAGATGACATTATAATTCCAGCAAAGACCAGCCGTATGTCTACAAAGATGCAATTTATCTGTCACCACACAAGTTTGTTGGTGGAGTGTCTACACCAGGTATGTTCATGGCCCATATATAAATCTCATTTGAAGAGAATGACTTGTTGAATACATTTAAGCCTACCGGGTGCCTGTTGTTCATTTACATGTACATGTCCTTCTATTTCTCATGGGTAACTTCTCGTCACTGTATTGCAGGTGTTTTGATAGCCAAGAAAAGGTTGTTCAGGAATCCAGTGCCCTCTGGTGGTGGAGGGGGATCTGTCTTCTTTGTAAGTACAGGTTTGAAACCAAGCCCCATTATTACCGGTACTTTCAATTTTTGCCTGATTTTTGATTCATTGTGGAAAGATTTTCAGAGGAACAAAAAGCATAATTTCTAGACTTTTGTGCACGTAATTCCGGCTGAACTTGGCAAAGTCGGACACAACGACAACTGAGCTAACTGGAATGCGGAAGAAAGAAATCTGATCACAGTGGTTCACCACAAGGTTTAAATCCACGGTGTGCAATCAACCTTGCCGTACAGCTGCGGGAGAAAGTTCCGGTCACATACGCTTGGCAAAGCTGAGATTCCAAATCACTAAATACCACCATAGGGCAAAATGATAACCTTGGGCGAATGAATACACTAAAAAAGCCTAGCTGCTGCAATATCCCGAGAAATTCGCAGGAGAACGCATGGAAAATGGGCAATTTTAAAATGAACTGTACGGCTACGGGAGAAGTCTAATTCTCCCGTAGCCGTACAGTTCATTTTAAAATTGCCCATTTTCCATGCGTTCTCCTGCGAATTTCTGGGAGATATTACAGCAGCATGCCTTTTATATTGTATTCGTTCACCTAGGTCTGTCATTTTGCCCTTAGCAGTGGTATTTATAGTAATTTGGAATCTCAGCTTTGCCAAGCGTATGTGACCGGAACTTTCTCCCGTAGCTGTACGGCAAGGTTGATTGTACACCGTGTAATCGCTCATGACCATTATACAACAATAACAATAACTTTATTCGCTATACGTAATATGCATGGATTGGTCGCAGTCGTATTGACCGCTTGGGTGAACAAGTAAAACCGCAACTATGTGTCGCATTTCTTTCTTCCGCATTCCAGTTAGCTCAGTTGAGGTTGTGTCCGACTTTATGGTTGTGTGCCATCTTGCAAAACATAACAGAAAATGCACAAAAAAATGGTAATGGGGTTTTGTCCGTCTCCACAAATAATTCAAAGTTCTCCAGGCCTTTATATTCCCTAATTTGGGCTATTTCTGTTTACGGTGGTATGGGGCCAAAGGCCCCATCAGAGCGCCGCGGGCGGGATCGGGGGAGGGGTTTACCCCCTCGTAAGAATTTTTTTGAAAATAGAGGATAAAAGACGCCATTTCCAGGCATCTGAGATTCCCATTTAAATGTAAAACAAGACTCAAATTTGGGCACCCTTAATTTGGGCTCCGACATTAAATGTCGTTAATTTGGGGGAATATAAAGGCCTGTTCTCAAAGCTTTGCTAATTACTGATGGACAAATACAAAATAACTGTACCGGTATCTGTGTACTGTTGTTAGGTTCGCAGAGACAGCCACAGGTATCTACAGGAGGCAGAGATGAGGGAGGAAGGAGGAACCCCAGCTATTGTTGAGTCAATCAGGGCAGGGCTGGTGTTTAAACTGAAGGAAGCTGTTACATCTGATGTCATCTTGGAGAGGGAACACAGCATCTGCAGGTTGGTGTCAACATTTTGGTGAAAAATTGAGCAGTCTAAAAAAGTCCTCAATAGAGAGTTTTTGTCACTAGTACTTGTAAGATGCACATTTTCTAGCGTTTTTCTCAAAACAACGCTTATTTTCAGGAAAGTGATTGACAGTTGGAAAGACGTTGATAATCTCGTGATCTTGGGTAAGACAGATGTGCCCAGACTACCCATCTTCTCCTTCCTCATCAAGCATCCAGATTCCAGTCTCTTCCTCCATCATAACTTCATCTGTGCTGTTCTGAATGATGTGTTTGGAATCCAGGCTAGAGGAGGCTGTGCCTGTGCTGGACCTTATGCCTTGGTAAGTAGAACTACCAGTTAAAGGGATACTCCACTCATTGTAAGCTTTTGAATTTTTATCAATCCATAGAGACCAATGCCATGAATTGTTATGTCACAAGTGTCAATAGGCTGATGACCTTTGTAGTGAATGAGCTAATACTGTGACTGCCTCGGCCTATTGGTTGTTCCTTCATAAATATGCATTGAGCACACATGACATCATGTGTGCTGTGCTATGGTCCCCTTGGGATTCAATTAAAATACTTAAAATGATGAGTTTGCTGATTTTTAAAAAATCTGACATGTTGCAGATATCAATGAATTTGAATGTATTAATGATATTTCAAAAATTCAAAATTTTACACAATGAGTGGAGTATCCCTTTAATGAGAGATACATTGGTTGAATTCTTACTTCATCCGATTTTTGTACCAGTCATGATCTGTTCAACATTTAGGCTTATTCACTACATCTTCGATAATCGAAGGCCAATCTGCTCTCCACTGCGGTTACATCGCACATCACCCTTTGAGAAATAGACCAGTCGGCGGCGTATCTTGGCAGCATGCCAACTTTACCCGTCGACCAATCATATGACACTTTATATCGGGTCTTCAGCTACAACTCTTTGTACCACGATTCAAATTTTACAACACCGATTCTGATTGGCCTCTTCTTCTCGAGGCGGCACATACGTCGTGAACGTCAATTTCTCGAAGGGTGATGTGCGGTGTAACGTAGTGGTGAGCAGATCGGCCTTCGATCATCGAAGATGATTCACTAGGCTGAATTGAACTTTAGGTGACAGTTCTGAATAAGAAGTGCACTTCTAACTTGTCCAAGAAATATGACATTTTCTTCCATATGTTTCAGGATCTACTAGGAATTGATGAGGACTTGGCCCAAAAGATTGAGAACCTTCTGGCAGAAGATGGGTATGTTGCACCGGGTTTATTCAAAAATCAGTGAAACAAATCTAATTCTGCCACCTCCATTTCTTCGTTTGCACTTAGTCCGACTCTATCATGTGAACATGTATCGCTGCTACTACATGTAATAGGAGCAGTCAGCCGCGCATATTGCTAACAGATGGCAGCAACGTCTTAGCGGACCAATGTACAGAAAAATCTACGTGATTGCTGCTCGATCGATAATGACTGGGTCCGCTATAGATCAGTTCAAATTAGGTCGTCGTTTATGACGTCATGGCGATTTCTTGGCAACCCGCACATGCGCAGTAGCCATTTTCCTTGACAACGCGGAGGCTGGTGTGTTTACATTGGTTCAACGAAGGATTCCGGCAATCGGCAGCATTTTTGGTGGTTCTCTTCGATATTTCTGCAGGGGAGCCCTTAATTACACTGTGAACGGGTCTGGTAACAGCTGAGGAACGGAAAAATCACTGGTTTCCCCGCTGGTTTCCCAAAGTTGGAGCGAAGAATGGGGTGAATTCGTGATCGACCGGCCACGTGCATCGCCATTTTTGTCCATTCGGAGACCAAACCTGGGCGAATTTTTCTGTAAATCTCACCCGATTTTCATGATGGTAACGATTTTCAGGAGCACCAGGTGATTATCTCGAGGACCCACACACTTATAAACAGAAAGCTGGGCGAAAAGCCCACAGAAAACGGCAAAATGTGCGACCCACCGGCAAATCCTTCGTTGAAAGCCATACATCGACTTCCGGCTTGGACCAAGGAAAACGGCAAAATGCGCATGCGCGAATTATCCATGGCAATGACCTAATTACGAAGTTTGATCTCATCTATATGCATTGAATTGGGCCGTAGTGACACCTAGTGGTCAACTCGCTGACAGCTCCTATTACCATTCTCTTTTGGAACTTTGCAGGAGATTGGACCGAACTCATCTCAGACGATACCGAGAGTATTCTGAGAAGGAAATTCTGAGGTGAGAATGCCAATGGCTTATACAGATCATTAGACAATCATAAACTTGTTCGATGTCTCTTCAGTTAGAGCGTGGACAAGGAGTTCCCATTGTTTCTTGTCTTTTGAAAGTGCAGGAAAATACAGGCTAGTTATCCCACAGTGATTGGGTCCTGGTTTAATTCTTCTTTCACTTGATTTCCAGACCTGGCTTTGCTCGGCTGAACTTCCCCTTCTTTATGTCTGATGAAGATGTCAATTTTGTGATAGAAGCAGTCAAGATGGTGGCGGACGATGGCTGGAAGTTGCTACCTCAGGTAGGAGACACTGAAAAGTGAATTTCCTTATATCTGAGTGTTGTTTGCTTCCTTACATACGGTACATCAAATAAAGCCTGAGATGAAGACAAAAGCAGCACAGTTACTCTTAGAATTCTTCCTTGTCCAAGACAACAAGTTTTGATTATTCACCTGTATCCCATCCATGTGTTTTTTCAGTACCTGTTCAACCCTGAAACTGGAGAGTGGAGGCACAGAAAGCATCAGGTAAAGAGTAATTTGTGTAAAGATTTTGTGAGTTCCTTTTGGTCCACGCAATGGAGGTGACAAAAGACGTCCCATGGATCACACTGTGGTTTATCCCTTCATTTATATCTGGAAAAATGGTTGACTAAATCTTTTCTTCCAGGTGTTCAAGGATAGGAAATGGTTGAGTCACATCAGTTATGGAAATGGAAAGATGTCGTATCAAGAACCAGTGCCGAATATCAAAGGTCCGCTTCCCGAGAGTAGGCAGGATTGCCTCGATAAAGCTCAGAAGATATTCGTTGATGCTTCCAAGGTGGGTGAAGTTGACGAGATTCATTAAAGATAATGTATCACGACTTCATTGTTTACATTCAATGTTTGTAAACATGGATGTTTACATTATGTTATTTTAGACTTTTGGGACATGCCAACCCACCAAAATGAATATTTTGCAATCAACAGAATTTCTAGAGGGGCACGCCACCAACAATTTACTCCTAAGACAGAGAAAGCCGGGACATAAACAAACAAAATGTAAATAAACAATGAATTTCGTGGCCCGCGAAAATACCCGTGATACATTATCTTTAAGTATTCATATTTGCAGTTATGCTCCGGGTAATACTTCTGGGCTGGGTTGCACAAAACTCATGTTAGCGATAACTTGGTGTTAGCGCTATCGCGACTTTTGTGCAACCGGGCCCTGAGCTTTATCTCTGTCAGCGTCATCGTTGTTGCATACATGTAGGCCCTCATGGATCTTCCTGATTTATCAACTCAAGGAACAAAAACTACCAGTCATGTTTGCAAAAGTATATTCTAACTGCCCATACACTTTACATGTACTTCAGTCTTCTGATTTCAGATGAAGGTAGAACTCTCTGATCAGTCCCTCTTGTTTGGTGATACTGCTGCTGAAATCCGATGGTTCTTTCTACCGAGTGAAGCACAACTCTGGATTAGCAAACCCAGGCACGCCATGCAGAAACCTAAACACCCGTTACCGTTCCATCCAGGGAGACCTGTCAAACACGTCACGCATGTTTTTAAGTCTGTGAATGGACAGAACTGTGTTGGATGTAATGAAATGCCCCCACGGCCTCCTGGTGGCCAAACTGTGAAGTCAACTGATACTAGTATCAGCAATGGTTTTCAGCTTGAAAGAGGAATGGCTGACTATGGTAAAACACCGGTAGTGACACCTAATGACCAATGTGGGAAGCAACATGACAGTTCTATTGCCAGTAACTCTCAAGATAAATTCCATGATGGTTTGTGTGATTATCTGATGGCGGGATATGTTGTTGGCGATGACCGTGACCTTGACCTCGTGCAGGCGTCTGCTGTGTTAAAACAGCAGGATATTGATACAGATTCAAGGTCATGTCAGTCTGTGGATGCGGAAACGGCTCGAGCTCATTCTGTTGGATCTGAATCAAATTCTTTGTCTTCGGCTCCTGATAATTCTGGAATCTCTAACAGAATTAATAATGGGAGTGATACGGATAGGACTTCTTGTCAGGACGCTGAACCTGATGATGCCAAAACGAAGCTCTCTACCAGATCAGATGCAGATTTTATTAGTGGTGACTGTCCTGTGAAACCGGCTGCATGTGTTGCCTGCGTGCGAAGGAAGCCAGACACGCCTTGTAAAGATGCTACTGGGGCAGCGGTGAAATGGCACTCACCGCATAAAATCATCTTCAGTCCAATGATAGAGGTAAGTGGTTAAACATATTTAAAGTTAAAGTTCACTTTTTGCTTCTTAAAGCCCCACTGTATTGAATCTGAAAAACGCAAATCGTCGCCGCGATTCTTGACGACGTCACGACGTCAGCGTAGTGTAAAAATGTACTGCGCTCTATCTCAATGCATTAGAGCTCCCCTACGCAGTTTTTTCACTCTCTGTTGAAAACTAGGCCTTGGTTATTAAAAGTAAGTATCAGGCAAGCATTTTGGAGACCTTCACGAGGCCCTGAGACCTCAACCTCCACTCTCCTAACATTTTGAAAATACCGTAAAATTCAATACTGTGGGGCTTTAAAGCCTCACAGTATTGAATTTTATGACATTTTCAAAGTGTTAGGAGAGTGGAGGTAGAAGTATCATAGCCTGGTGATGGTCCCCAAAATGCTTGCCTGATACGTACTTCAAAGAATCAAGACCTAGTTTTCAGCACACAACGAAAAAACTGCAGGCAGAGCTCTAATGTATTCAGATAGAGCATAGTACATTTTACACTAAACTAACGTCGGACGCAAGCACTTTCTGAATTCAATACAGTGAGGCTTTAAAATATGCATTTTAAAAAATAAGCCAAAAGGGAATTTTCATCTCACGGTATCGCACATGACACATTTTGTAGTCAGAGTGATTGAACATGAACCGGTATTAGCTCTGCTATGATTTAGAATTGGTTAATATTTTATTTAGAATTGGTTAATATTTTATTGGTTAATATTTTATTTTGCTGTGCACTTTGCTGTGTGTTTTTACCGGTTATGTGTTTTTTTGGCTGCAGGCCCTGGAAGAGTACAACATGATCCATGACGGTGACAAAGTCTTGGTCTGTCTCTCTGGTGGGAAGGATTCTCTTTCTCTACTCCATTCCCTCCGACAGTATCAGTTCTACGCAAAGAAAAAGGTGAGGGCCAAAAATATTCCTTCTTTTACAAAGTTCTTTCACATGACTAGGATTCAACCTGACAGTTGGTACAGGTCATTGCACATGGTCCGTGCTATACGGGCAATGTGTTATGTGATCTTTCTTCTTTTACAAAATCTTTGACTTGACTAAGATTCATCATGACAGTTTTGGTACAGGTCATTGGTCCGTGTACATGGGCAATGTGTCATGTGCTGTGCAGAGAACGTTTGAAATTGCAGGACGATCATTTAGCTAAAGGATGATGTCTGGTCATAGATGTACTTGGTTGAAATAGCACTAGACCTATGTGATATCAAAACAATGAACATGTGATTCTTGTGTTTGTTGTACACAAACTTTATGTACTTCCTTGTTTGTGTATACATGTACATCATGTACTGATCTTTCTTGATATTCAAGTGCATGGACTTATCTTTAATGTCATGCTTTCAGGGTGTGGTGTTCCACCTCGGTGCCGTGACAGTTGATCCTGGTACCTCCTCCTACGATCCCAGTCCCCTGAAGGGGTATCTGAAAGCTTTGAATGTACCATATTTCTACGAGGAGCAAGGTAGGTGCATAGAGTTGTAGCAGAACTTCATGAATGGATGATGCTATCAGCAGGGTACTGGCAGTGGAGGCCAGTGTCAACCACCTCATGGGCTGTTGTAAAGCTGTGGTACTTGCAAGTCGTATTATTGATGCTTGTAATCTTGTATGTAATCTTTCAGTTTAGGCATAAAGTTAAAGGAATCAACCATAAAGGTTCAAATGACAAATTTAGCATTTTATAAATGTGGACAATATCCCTTTAAAACCCAACAGATTTGCATTCTGACGTTTCCATGTGATAGGCAAGACCCTTCTGCACATTCACTGCAAATTTTGTTGAATTCCGACTAGTTGATCTTATGATACAAAAGGTCTGAATTAATGAGAACCCCACGAACGATGTGTGTTCAGGGTCATCGGTGTACATTTGAATAGGCTGACGTACATTTGTACATGGAACACTAATTGTGCTGAAAATAGCTCAGTTATCGTCAGAAATGGAATTCAAAGCATCATGTTGGCAGGTTCATGTACCTCTTCACCACAAAAAAAGATGAAGCTCGTGCCTATTACGTAAAGCCAAAATTCAGGCAGTGAGAGACATCTGATGGCAACACAGGAAGTGTATCCCTGAGTAAGTTCATTGTTCGCAGTTAAACCTTTATGGTTGATTCCTTTATGGTTTAGGGCAACGGTTTGAGGTCTGCATTCGAGTTTGAGTTCATTGCATGGCTATCAAGAGTTTGGTGGCAATGTGGCAGCCCCAAGACATATTTTACAGTACCGTCTACCTTGGAATGTTTCAGGAATCCTGGAGCAAGCAGCCAACCTCCCATACGAGTGTGCATCCATCTGTAGCTTCTGCAGTCGCATGAAGAGAGGGAGGATTTATGCAGCAGCGAGACGGGAAGGCTACAACGTGTTAGCGATGGGACAGCATCTCGATGACCTTGCTGAAAGTTTCCTAATGAATTCGTTCCACACTGGAGGACTTCGTACTATGAAGGCAAACTATACAGTGAAGTACGTATCAATCTACATGTATGCTGTGTAGATCCAGGATTTTTAGCTCAGCTTTCAGCTGAGCTAGTCATATGTATACTGAGTGGCGTCCGTCTGTGTGTGTGTCGTCCGTGAACCTGGCAGGCACGTTTGAAGAACTGTATACCCTCAAAAATATTTCTGGCAGAAACCCTGGGTACTTGTAAGATGCACACTTTCTAGCGTTTTTCTCAAAACAACGCTTATTTTCAGGAAAGTGATTGACAGTTGGAAAGACGTCGAGAATCTTGTGATCTTGGGTAAGACTGATGTGCCCAGACTACCCATCTTCTCCTTCCTCATCAAGCACCCAGATTCCAGCCTCTTCCTCCATCATAACTTCATCTGTGCTGTTCTGAATGATGTGTTTGGAATCCAGGCTAGAGGAGGCTGTGCCTGTGCTGGACCTTATGCCTTGGTAATAAAACTACTTGTGTATTGTCACTTAAATGAGAGATTTATTGTTTGAATTCTTATTGAATCATACTTTGTACCCAGTACATCATTGTGCATCACACAGTCATAACACAGTTCAACATTTAGGTTTATTCACTAGGCTGAATTGAGCTTTTAGCTGAGAGTTCTGAATAAGAAGTGCACTTCTAAGAAATATGAAATTTTCTGCTGTATGTTTCAGGATCTACTAGGAATTGATGAGGACTTGGCCCAAAAGATAGAGAACCTTCTGGCAGAGGATGGGTATGTTGACCTGGGGTAATCCAAAATCAGCCAAACAGATCTAATTCTGTTTGTTCGTTTTACTTGGTCCCTGACTCTGTTATGTCTTTATCTTTGCTGCTCATTCTTTGGCACATGAAAACCATTCTCTTTTGGAACTTTGCAGGAGATTGGACCGAACTCATCTCAGACGATACCGAGAGTATTCTGAGAAGGAAATTCTGAGGTGAGAATGCCATTGGCTCATACAGATCATTAGTTCTAACATAAACTTGTTCGATGTCTCTTCAGTTAGAATGTGGACATGGAGCTCCCATTGTTTCTTGTCTTTTGAAAGTGCAGGAAAATACAGGCTAGTTATCCCACAGTGATTGGGTCCTGGTTTAATTCTTCTTTCACTTGATTTCCAGACCTGGCTTTGCTCGGCTCAACTTTCCCTTCTTTATGTCTGATGAAGATGTCAATTTTGTGATAGAAGCAGTCAAGATGGTGGCGGACGATGGCTGGAAGTTGCTACCTCAGGTAGGAGACACTGAAAAGTGAATTTCCTTATATTTGTGGTTGTTTGCTTCCTTATATACGTACATCAAATAAAGCCTCAGATGAACATGATGAAGATGAAAGCATTATACAGTAGTTACTCTTAGAACTTCTTCCTTGTCCAAGACAACAGGTTTTGATTACTCACCTGTATTTCATGTGTTTTTTCAGTACTTGTTCAACCCTGAAACTGGAGAGTGGAGGCACAGAAAGCATCAGGTAAAGAGTAATTTGTGTAAAGATTTTGTGAGTTCCTTTTGGTCCACGCAATGGAGGTGACAAAAGACGTCCCATGGATCACACCGTGGTTTATCCCTTCATTTATATCCAGACAAATGGTTGACTAAATCTGTTCTTCCAGGTCTTCAAGGATAGGAAATGGTTGAGTCACATCAGTTATGGAAATGGAAAGATGTCGTATCAAGAACCGGTGCCGAATATCAAAGGTCCGCTTCCTGAGAGTAGACAGGATTGCCTCGATAAAGCTCAGAAGATATTTGCTGATGCTTCCAAGGTGGGTGAAGTTGATGAGATTCATTAACACTTATATTCATATTTGCAGAAATGCTCTGGGTAATATTCCTAAGCCTTATATCTGTCAGTGTCATCGTTGTTGCATCTAGGCCCTTATGGATCTTCCTGATTTATCAACTCGGAACAAAAACTACCAGTCATGTTTGCAAAAGTATATTCTCACTGCTCGTAAACTTTACTTCAGTCTTCTGATTTTCAGCTGAAGGTAGAACTCTCTGATCAGTCCCTCTTGTTTGGTGATACTGCTGCTGAAATCCGATGGTTCTTTCTACCGAGTGAAGCACAACTCTGGATTAGCAAACCCAGGCACGCCATGCAGAAACCTAAACACCCGTTACCGTTCCATCCAGGGAGACCTATCAAACACGTCAGGCATGTTTTTAAGTCTGTGAATGGACAGAACTGTGTTGGATGTAATGAAATACCCCCACGGCCTCCTGGTGGCCGAACTGTGAAGTCAACTGATACTAGTATCAGCAATGGTTTTCAGCTTGAAAGAGAAATGGCTAACGTTGGTAAAACACCGGTAGTGACACCTAATGACCAATGTGGGAAGCAACATGACAGTTCTATTGCCAGTAACTCTCAAGATAAATTCCATGATGGTTTGTGTGATTATCTGATGGCGGGATATGTTGGTGGCGATGACCGTGACCTTGACCTCGTGCAGGCGTCTGCTGTGTTAAAACAGCAGGATATTGATACAGATTCAAGGTCATGTCAGTCTGTGGATGCGGAAACAGCT
>NMRB01001985.1:111921-134430 GCA_002633025.1 Notospermus geniculatus | reverse complement strand
TGGGTCGGAATCTGAATCGAATCCGGTTGGAATCAGGTTCGGATCCGGTGAAAGATTCTGAACAGAATCTGAACCAGATATTCGTCCTGGGTATGCCGTGTCCAGGAAACTCCTGAATCAGAGAATCATTTGGAGGCTCTCGTGGATAAGCTGCCAAAGAACCTCATTGACCTATTCCAACGCTCGGTACAAGGGAAGACCACAGAGCAACAGATACAGACTGCCCAGCTGCTTCTTGATCACAAGGGTTTCGAGACGAGGTCGTCCAGTCGCAGTCCCTGGCAGGTTTCAGGATTACATCCTGACCTAGGGAACGTTCCAGCATTTTGTGTTGGATTCTGCTTCCAGCATGTTGTGTTGGATTTGTCAGTTGTAAATAGGTGTACATATCCTCAACTTTCCGGCATTTCTTGTTGGATGATTTTATTTGTAACGGGTTTGTGATCATTAACATGGTACTTATGGACGCCTCGTTTAAACACGGGTCATTGAACCATCTTTTTTGAAGATGGGGATTTGGCCTAGTGGTTTAAGGCGTGTGCCCCTGAGTGCTGGCGATTGATGCCATATGCGAGGGTTCGTGGGTTCGATCCTGGTAGGAAGCAATGTCTTTCACCTTAGAAACCCGATTTCTATTTCATGGTTTGTGATCATTAAATAGTTCTCTTCTAAGTCTGATTTCCAGCATTCCTTTGTTGGATGGGTTTGAGACTTTTCGTGATCCTCACCCCTCTTATCTGTATACTTTGTTGGTTATGTTTTTAGATTTCTATTATGGATCACGTCGACACTGACCTTTGTTTGACAACGAAGCAACAGCTTTGTTATTCTTGCACTTACATCTTTTGCGAAGCTGTTGTGAGTTTCGCTTTCTGCACTATAGCACACCAGTTAAGAAACCTAACAGTTTAATTTTTGGCTACTGCCCTTTCTCAAGAAGCTCCAAAACTCTTGTCTTCTTGTCTTTTTCAGTTAACCTAAGTTCAAAGGGCCTTTCTAGCAGTTATGTGTTAGAGTTTCCGGCTCATCTCTTTCTCTGACCTTCCGTCTCCACCCCCACCCTGTACTAACACTCCTCTGAACAGTATAATAAGGCATCCTGTACGATACTCAGTCCCTGTGGTATGCCTCATCCCAGAAAAGGGGGAGTGATGTAATGCTGGCCAACTGTGCTGTGAGACCAGAGCCTGGGAGCACCTTGGAGCCACCTGGGGGCGGTTGGATAAACGAGCCTAAGAGACCAGACATTCCTGAGACATCAAGCCGACTACAAGTCCCACGTTCGATACGCTGCAAGAAGTGATCATCTACCCCCAAAAAGGCCACCTCCAGCCATTGCTGCTAACCTGGTGAGTGATTCTACCCACCGCATAACAATATCATAATCATAATCATAATCATAATCATAATCATCGCTTCATGTAGCTTTAGTACCCGGTAAACCGGGTTTGTGTTATTGTATAAGATGCGGCACTTTGTGGACATTCGCCCAGCTGCGGACGTACCTCAGTGACGTGGTGACGTCATTGCGTCATGCATATTTCAGACGCCAATGGTGATGACATGCATGACGTCACACAACGTTTGTGACGTCATTGCTTTTGAATTTGATGCAGTTTCACTGAAAAACGCTTCTTAAAGCATAGTTGGGCCGATTTTAAAACTTTAACCTTGAAAAGATCACTCCTTGTACCAAGAGCAATCGAATAAGGTCTCGCGCATCTCCCTCCATGCAGCGGTTGCAGAGAACATTCGTGACAAAGACCGGGCGAATTTGCTTTATATGTATTACAATAAGATGCAATATATCTACAATAAGATGCTATAAAAAGTGGAAGACGATAGCGTTCGACTTCTAAAATGCCTTGCACGGGCCTTCGTAGTGTTTTTATGTATAGTTTCAGAGGACTGTTTTACCAATAAAAAGCAACTGTTTCTGTTTAATATCAAGTGGGATGACTACATGTCAACTTCATTTATGGTGAAAACAGTGTCAAGCAGGGTGGAGTTCTGTCCCCGGTACTCTTCAATTTGTACGTTGATGAACTTTTAGATAAAGTGAATAAATCTGGCGCTAGCTGCCACATTGGTAATGCATTTTTTGGAGCTTTTACCTTGCTGATGACGTGATTTTATTGGCACCAACGATTTCTGCTCTTAAGAAACTGCTTTAAGTGGCCGATGATTACTCTGATGGTTTTAAAGTTAAGTTCAATGCTAGCAAGCAAACCTTTAGATTTTAACGTACAAGACGAAGGTGAGCTTGCGATTGATTTCAATGGTATTACTCTTCGACCAAGTAAAAGTGAGTTACACCTAGGAGTTCTCCTAGGTTCTACCTCGGCTAAAACAAGTATTGAGGCTGGCATTTCTGATTTATATCATAATCATAATCATAATCATAATCATCGCTTCATGGTCCATATCTGGACCTTTGCGAGTTTGATGACTGTTGAATATTTATGCGCGTGCGTCAAAGATCTTGTGCGTCAAAGATCCTGCTATTCTTGAAGTGGAATACTGCCAATCCTTTGGTTGTGGCAAGTACCCGTGGATAAGTTCAGATCCAGTTCACTCCTGTGGTTGTGAACACCAGACCAATGCCTATAAGTTATTAACTAGTTCGTAAGAGTGCGGAATAACTGGAACAAGGTGGGAAAAATATATGTTAGGCATGTAGTTAACCATTATTCCTGCCGTTGCCTGTTGTTGGTAGAAAAGAGTTCGTGTGATGTGAGAGGAGAGGAATAACTAGCGTGCATCAGTAAAAATCGTGAAACAAATGGAATTGGAGAATTAATGAATATGTTGCTGAGAATATGTTGCTGAGAATATGTTGCTGAGAATATGTTGCTGAGAATATGTTGCTGAGAATATGTTGCTGAGAATATGTTGCTGAGAATATGTTGCTAATGAATATGTTGCTTAACCTTATACATGTACTGCAAACACTGGATACCAATAGTGAAAGCCCCGTCTGACTGTTTATCTAGAACAATTTGAATAATGTGCATATCCCTGATTTTAAACAACTCATTTGATACCCGCTCGACAGCAGGGTGCCACACAAATTTAAATATGAAATGTACAGAAAAATTGTAATGGAGTTTACCCACAGACTGTTTGGGTCGCAAAGAATATAACTGTTATTTTCCTAACCCACCGTTGTTCCGGTTCTAACATGCAACAATTTAAATACTATCTTCAAAGGTAAGTACCAGCGATACTGCTGGGTTGCTGATGTTCATTGTGAAATTAGTAACTGTTGAATAGTTCTGCCCAATCTGACGGTAAGCGAGCAAATAGCTCGGACATGATTCTCCAATGTGTTAATGAAATGATCCTATTGGGCGGTGATGGGGAGAACACTGTATATGGGTTGTAGTCTGCACTATATAGGGCTTCATACTCATGCATCCAACACTGTTCGGTGGGGAGAAACGGCGAGTTGTAATCATCTAGATGAGGGGCAGGAACAGGATACCATCCTTCGGACACTACCAACTCGTGAAGACCGTTTAAATTATGAACCTGGAAATAGTCGACTCGCCCGCACAACAAGTAGTGTACCTTGTCTCGCCATGTCGAGAGAACCAGCCCCGGTGCTAACTCATACGTATGTTGATGAAATTTGTTGAGCGTAAACAGTGAACCACATTGGGTGCGGCAACGCCAACAAGCCGTGTGGCCAGAGACGTACCATGGCAGATGGGAGACATGAACATGACGCTTCAACCTATGGTGTGCTTCGGGGCAAACCGGGCAGATGGACCCAACCGGATGACCAACCGACACCATGACACTGTTTATCGAATCAACATCATCCGGATGCACGTTCTGAACCCAAAAGTGGTGGTTCCCTAGCACGACTAACCGCGAGTCTTGTTGTTGGTCAGTCGGCTCACCTTGGAATTCTATATCTGAATCGGGCTCCTCTTGGGTAGTTCCTGATTCGATTGAGTCGGAGTCATCCTCTTCGTAATCGAGATCCGTGTCAATAACGGGCTCCCCACCATATGCCATCTGAAAGAATCAGAGTTTAGAAGGGTGAATGCACTACCATCTGTAGGTATAAGGATGATTTGTATTGCTGTTCGCCCAGTACTTATCAACCCTTGATTTGAAAGCGTTCACGGATGGCGCGCAAACAACTGCCTCGGGCAAGGAGTTCCAAACTTTAACAATCCTGTTTGTAAAAAAGTTGCTACGCCTCTGGTTTGTAGCTCTGATTGGTGTCAGCGTAAAGGGATGACCCCCGAAGATGAGTGTTTTCGCAAAAGGGGATTGGAAGTGACGTCAGTACGTGACCATGGACAATCTTAAATACCGAAATCATGTCTCCTCTTGTTCTTCGATATGCGAGTGTTGGGAGCGCCAGAGCTTTAAGCCTATCCACATAATCAAGATTCTGTATGGAAGAGACCAGTTTTGCTGCTCGACGTACAAAGCTGCTTCTTGCTCAATTTCATCATGTAAATACATGTAGTGAAATCAACTATTCCCTCTTCAAGGCCTACTGCATGTCCCTGTATAACTACCAGCTGTGGGACTTGACGCCACCCTACATGAACCGCCTTTATACGGTCTGGAGGAAATGCATTGGACGTATCATGGGGGTGTCGTCAAGGACGCATGGCAACTTGTTGCCTATCATTATTGATGATGTCGACATTTGTTCTCTTGTTGTCAAACGTGTGCTAAAATTCCTTCGTGCCATTTGTAAATTCTGACAGCTCCTTTGATAAGATTTGTGCCACTCATTGGGTGATATGAATAAAAATCAGTATCTACTAGCTAATAGTTACTAAAAGTTAAAGTAACTACTAGTTAGTTCCAAGTTTTTACTCCAAGTAGAAGTGAACACTTGAATTCATATGAACAAACAGTTGGTTTTACTGCAAACTCCCCCGGCAGTTTCAAGCCGCTACCCACTGCGTTATCCGCGCTTAGAAACTACCATTGTTGACGCCAATCTGAACTTATGACCAACAGACGGCGCTCGCTGTCGATTCGGGGAATCCCCATTTGGGAATCTGCGCGATACTCGCCAGTAAAACGGACCAAATTAGTGATTCTCGGCAGCTTTCATGAGGCAACTGGATTATATACCCTTCAAAATGTCCAAAACGTGGGGGCAGACTAACAGGTGCGTGACAACATTGCTCATATTTGCAAACGGCGTTGATCTTGTTGGCTTTCCAATCGCGTAAAGTATGAATACACAGACAGTGTACCTTCTGTACACATATCATAGCCAATCAGAAAGTGTGTTACTCCGGCGTCGGCTAAACCCGCGGTGACGGCTCGTGATTGGATATCTCGTCAAACAGCGCCATCTGTTGACTATAAGTCAGTTTTGGTGCCAATCATGCCAGTGTTTAGTGGGTCTATACCTACGGCCAGCTAAACACTGGGGACGAGTGTAGTTTTACTGCAAAGTAATCGCTTTCTGCCCTACTAGGTTTTACTCATCTGAGTCCTGGGTAGTCCGAACGTCTGACTCGTATTGCTATTTTTAGAATCTGCTGGACGCTAATACAGAGTCAGATGATGAGTAACCGAAGAACCAGATTTTTGTTCTACGTCATCAGCATGATCAGATCACGGATTGGTGGTTCCCGTATCACGTGACCTCAAACTGTAAAGATGGCGATGCTGTGCATTCGCCGATTCGGCTTTTCGAGAGGAATATTTTTCGTGATTTTGATAACAAATTGCGGTTTTCTTAATGTTTGTCTGGCTAAGAGTGAACAGAGAGCGTGATTGCGAGTGTAGCTGGTTGAAACAGCAAGTAAAATGCCTGAGAGCAGCGTTGTCAAGTGATACGATTGCCGTGCACTAAATGTATTCAAAACACGACCTGGAGCAATCTCGTACCCAGAGATTAGTTACGCTCGGCCGAGGTTGATGGTCGCTACACTAATCTCTGGAGACGGCTGAGCCCTAGCGGTGGCTTCGGGAACCAAAATGCAAGGCAAATGCGTTACACACAGCGCATCCCGCTTCACTCCAAGTTTATACAGTGCGCTAAGTACTGCTGTGGATTTTCCTCAATAAATACAACAGATCCCTCGAAAAAAACCTTTTGTAATGACATTTTTGTGTGTACATTTTATACTCAAGTCATCTCAAGTCATTTCAGTGCATTTGTGGTTAAAATTCGGTCTAAAATTGCACGCCACCAAAAATCACACCTAAGGCGTGAAATGGCTAGCCGTCTCCAGAGATTAGTGGAGCGACCTACAACCTCGGCCCGAGCGTAACGAATCTCTGGGTACGAGATTGGACCTGGAGATGGACGGACCAATCAAAATAGACCCCCCGCGATAGGCTTCATGTGACTCTTGCTGCGGCCGTCAGTTCTGCAAATGAGCAACAGGAGGCAGTGTTCGGACTAAGTCCTGGGTTCACCATACTGAAATTGATCAACCACATTGCTGCGGATTATTCATATCCTCGCCAGTATGCTATGCTATGCTACTGTTTTTGGAATAACTACTGCACTAGTATTTACCAGGCCCCATCAACCCGAGGCTGTACTAATACTTATTAGTAGTAGCTACAAGTAATTACTTGCAGTAATTACTTAGACTGGTTCCCGTCTTTGCCGTTCCGCTATTCAAAGACAGGCACGGGGTACCAGTGTTATGACGTCACGAGCTATATTTGTTTAGGGGGAAAACCCTTTCCGTTATCCAAGATGGCGCTGTGGTATTTCGTGGTAAGTGAACAATTTTGTGGAAGCCGAAACAGTTTGAGAGCCTCAGAAGTGGATTACATCGTATTTCGGAGAATTTTCATGGCTGTATTGATTTGCACACACGCCAGGCACAAATTCCGAGTACTTTCTAGGTGTTGAGCAGGCCTTGTGGACTAGGGGACTTATCCTCTCGCAAAACCCTGTTCGTTGGCCATCTCCTGATAGTAGGCCGACTCCTATGCACAGATGCATGCTGCTCAGTGTTATCGGTATGCATCTCATAGCCACGATCTGTCAAATAGCACAGCTCTCAGTAGGAACACGTGGGTCTGATCTAATTTTAGTAACAAACATTGCGCAGAAAGCTGCGCAGTAGCGATGCGCAGGGAGGGTGCGCAGTGGCGTGGACGGGAATTCCTGTCAAAATGGCTGCCCCGTGCCTGTCTTTGTATAGCGGAACGTGTGCGCCAGCGGGAGTGCAGCGGCAAAGACGGGAACCAGTCTAGTCATTACTCCTGTTTTATTCATATAGTCACCAGTAAATACATCAAAAACTGGAGTAAAAGTTATTACTTATTTTTATTCATATCACCCATTGAATGGTAGTCGGTCTGCAATATGCAATAGTTTGAAATTCATTTGTAATAATAAGTATGGTGTAAATAGGGAGTATCTTGTTCGAAGTTCATTCACTTACATTACTTTTTATCAAGCTGTAGATGAAGACATTAAACGAAATGGGTATCAAGTTAGAGAATTGATTAGAATAAGGGATGGTGGTCATGACCTTTTAGATCGGGACGAAATATCTGAGATTATTCAGTTCATTTGTACAATCATAAAAACCACACGAGTGGGATTTCCGAGGTAGCAGAACACATGAGTGGTGATCTTTTGCCAGGAACCCCCGAGACCGAAGGTCGAGGGGGTTCCAGGCAAAAGATCATCACGAGTGTGTTCTGCTTCCTCGGAAATCTCACGAGTGTGGTTTTCTATTTATCATATACCACAAGAAGCGCAAAAAATGACAAAAATACCCCACCGATGCCACTTGTATCACCGCATGCATATCCGCCATGTCAGAGCACTGTTGTTTTTGTATTAATACGCGAATGTTGATGGAGTAAGCCCAGCGGAGTGAGACGGCCGCGTCTTTCCAGGAAGTGAGCCAAAAGGCATCGCAAAGCCCCTTAAATCAAAGCTTATTAGTTAACAGAGGGCGTATCATATCAGTGGGATGATACGGAATGCGTATCACACCCCTGATCATGATGGTGGTCGGAGCGGACATCCCCCTTCGATTTCAGGCGATTTGTAGCATATTAGTCGAACAGTTCTTGTATTATTGAACATGGAATGTGATTTTAGGACGGCCAGCATTCATCCACGTCGATTTCGTTAGTTTTTGTGCGGTGTTTTTGACGAAAAATGCTGCAGTTCCAGGCGGTACCGCGGAACATACTGTGCTCGGGTATATGATAAAATTAGATCTCAGTCTGTTATTCTTTATACTGAGGTGAGATAAATTTCTTGCACCTTTCTGACTGCACCATGCATTTTCTGTGTACATTCCTTCCCTTTCGTGTCGAATATGTACGAAATAAACACGAATAATAATTGTGGCACTCACCGGTATAATGATTGAGAATGATTCCCATATGACACTGCCCGCTTTATTGCTTGGCGGACACTTAAAAACAGGGCCATGTCGAATTAGCGGAACCAGCGGAAACAGCGGAACCAGGCGGAACTTGAAGGAAAAACATAATGCTGTTTTTAAATAATAACTGCATTTTGAAATCGAATTGTTAGGCGCCGAAAAAACTAGGTCTACGATGGGCCTAGGCCGTGTAGGCCTACCGGTAGCCTAGCCTAGACCTAGCATGCCTGGGGCCTACATGTAGGTCTCAATCCGCACATCTTGACTGCAGCCGCATGTTGCTTAGCAACACCGAGTCGCGTGTTGCTTTCAGTCAACAGCTAAACGAAGCAACAACGAGTCACGTGTTCGTTCTATCGGCTGCAGAACAGGTTCCGCTGGTTCCGCTAATTCGACATGGCCTAAAAGCATAGAGATCGGTCTATCAAGTATTGGACAAAGTCATTCGTGAATGACCGTAAATTTCCGATTTTTAAATACTTGTAGGCCTACAGTATATATAAGCATGGGGCAGAAGTCAGCATGTGAGTTATCAGTGCTAGCCTCATTTAAATACAGGGGAGCCCCCCAAAACGTAGCCGTATACTGCCATTCAGTGCTGTCACCCACATAATCAACCTCTTCCCCAGGGGTCGTTCACTTACTGACAATATGGCGGACGCTCACTAACCCCTGGAATCAGCTTTGGTTTTAAGACCAAGATCATTGGTCTATGTATAGGTGGCAGCACGAGTCAAAATAATTTAATCTGAAATACTTATTCGTGCCTTTTAAAATTCTCCTTACAAAAAAAAACATCAAACTTGGATATAGGTAACCTTTTGATTTGATCCAAAATATTTTGAAAATTTGTTTGGGTATAATTCTTGGGTATATTTGGGGTTGGTGAAGCGCTGCCATATTGTCAGAAAGTGAAAGAACCAAAGAACCCTGGGAACAAGGTTGCCACATAATATTGGTGTGGATGAATGGAGAATCTTCTTAGAAGCAAAATGAGACCACGATTGTCCGATTCGGTTCAGTTGTTTTGATTCTAGAGCCATTTTCTGAGGCAAAGTCAGCATGATTTTCCAATCAATTCCTCGCACTGATTGTGATGAATACACAAAGGAGACCCTCTCCTCTTTGCGGTACTGCATCCCGTAGGGGCCTACTCGTCACCTACACACTTTTACTTGCACCATTCATTATTACATAGCACTTAGAACCCTTTTACCTGAACTCTTCTAATTTGCCATTCAAAACAACGTCACAGTTTTAATCTCCTATTATTAACTGAGCCTGACTTTGCTTCACAAAATGGCACTAGAAACAAAACTACTCAACCGCATCAGACAATCTTGGTCTCATTTTGCTCCTAAGAAAATTACAATCAACTCGTACCAATGATGCAGGTGCAAGTTCAGTAGACGTATGCGGTTGCGGGTTTTTTTTTTGGGGGGGGGGGACCCTGTATGAGCCTGACATTGCTATCTGATGGCTTTGTATCGAGCTTAAACTTATTGCGTCGTGTCGCTGTGGGTAAAGGAAGGGGTAAGGGTAGATTTGGGGAGCAGTAGCATGATTACGCCCTGTGTAACATTGTACGAACTGTATGAAGAAAAATTCCACAGCAGGCAGCAAGCTCCGGTAGCACAGCCGGGGACAGTCGAAGTTGTTGCCAGGCTTATCCCGAGCTTATGGCAAGCGGATTGTCCAGTTATTCAAAAAACCTATATTTTTGCACTAAAACCTAGTTTTTTGCTCATAAAACTTAGTTTTTGTGGACAAAATATAGGTTTTTTGACAAAAACTAAGTTTTTTGAGCAAAAAACCTAGTTTTGTCTAAAACCAAGTTTTATAGAAGAAAACTTAGTTTTATGCTTCATAAGATATAAGTTTTTGTCAAAAAACTTAGTTTTTGTAAAAAACCTATATTTTATGACAAAAAACCTGGTTTTATGCCAAACAACCCCCATTTTATCGACAAAAATGTAAGTTTCTGCACTGAAATGTCCAGTTATTCCATAAAACTAAGTTTATCAGTCAAAAAACCAAGTTTTTTGACTAAAACTAAGTTTTATGCCATAAAAAGTAGGTTTTTGATAAAAACCTAGTTTTTATCAGAAACCTACCTTTTTAAACCTCGGTCCCACTGACCAAGNACATACCAATGCGCAGTTCGGCGTGCTTCCACTACGAACATCCAAGTCAATGGTGGGTGAAAGCATTAAGTACCATGTGGGGCCGAGGTTTCCTATCCTTGTCCCAATATTACAGCGAAATCGTACACATGGGACGAGGTAGAAAATGTAAGTTTCCTGACAAAAACTAGGTTTTTGTACGCCGTTTGTCCAGTAATTCAAGAAACCTATATTTTCTACAAAAATACAGGTTTTATTGAAGAAAAACTAAGTTTTTGTATAAAACCAGGTTTTTTAAGCATAAATGTAGGTTTTTGGCTGTTTGTCCAGTTATTGACGAAAAACTAATATTTTTGTACAAAAAACTAAGTTTTATGCTGATGATTGTAAAACCTATATTTTATCGCAAAAAACTTAGTTTTATTGCAAAAAACCAGGTTTTATTGTAAAAATATAAGTTTTATGACAAAAACTAGGTTTTTTGCTCAAAAAACTTAGTTTTTGTCAAAAAACCTATATTTTCTCCACAAAAAGTAAGTTTTATAAGCAAAAAACTAGGTTTTAGTGCAAAAATATAGGTTTTTTGAATAACTGGACAATCCGCTTGCCATACGAGCTAGTCCTCTCTCGAACCAAACGCAATCATGAGCAGTAGATAAAATCCATCTTTCTTATGACCGGGCATTAGGATCATCAACAAACGGCCATCCCTGGTGAGAAAATAGTAAAACTGCTTTCTCCTCCATAGTCTGTACGTGTTGGACAAGTTCGCATACAGATATTTCCTCTTCCTCGTTGATCTCAATAACAACTGGAAGCTTATTTCTAAGAGAGTGTGCCCGGAAAATATCAACAGAAAATTGCCAGTGTCGGTGTCCCATATGAAATCTGTCAACGTCTTAAGACGCGCGTTTTTGTGAATGAAGACTTTGCGGGGATTATAGCTTAATTCCTTCAGGAATAGTATAAGATTAACTACGTTTACCCTGCCTGTTGGCATCGCTAAGATAATATTGCCAGTCCTGTCGAAGGCGTACATATCGAGCTGATGCAGTTCTCCATGTTTCTGAAGCCGTCGTCCGTTGATTAACACCAGGCTATTCGCTGGATCTTTCGTAAGAAGTACATCGTAGATCGTTAAACTGAAGGAGGTCACCGAGTTCTTAACATTGCAAAGAACAAACACAAACACGTTTGTATTACCATAAAAGAATTCCAAATTCACAAGAGTAGGCCTACTGGCAACTCTTTGCATGCACATATCCGTCTTGGGAATCGAAAATTTCGAAATGATTCTACCTCGCATATGTCCATTAAGGCCATACTTCCATTGTATACATCATGAAGGATAGTATAGTCTTGATAGTTCCCGCAACACATTATATAGGAAAGGAATGCTGGCCCTTTCATCAGCATTTCAGTATCAACGCGGAAAAATGACAGTGTCGTTTTAAATATTTGACTTTTGTAATGACCAGTCACTCTTTTCCCCAAAACTAGCGTATTGCTTGCAGTTTGAAACCAAAGCTGCGTGAACAGTGTGGGTTCCAAAAAGACTCGCCGTCTCACTTGAAATTGAACAGGTTTTCTCTGCTGAAATTTAATGTGCCACTGCGGAAGTATTCGACGCCAAGCACTTGTTGTGTGCGCAACTTGTATCATTTACAGTAGGCCTACCGGGTAACCGGTTATGGTTTACAGTACAGTGCCACTAGTGTATGCACAAGGCATACACCATGAATGCCCAATTAAGTTAAACTTACTCTAGTTTCATCGATTTAAGACCGGTGCAACGTAAACGAGTGTACCCGTCATCGATCGTCCGCCGGACGCTCAGTAACAATTTGGTGGTGTAAACCATTGTCCGGCGGACNTCTGACCTAGGGGTATATATGTACCAAGTTTCAGATCAATAGCTTCAGCAGTTACGAAACGTGCCCTGCTAACGGACAACGACGGACGACGTACGACGGACGACGACGGACGACGGACGCTGCACCATCGTAATAGCTCACTCCAGTGAGCTAAAAATCGTTCAGTGACCAGTTGCCCCTGGGAGGCATATCATATCATGACTTAGTAAAATAAGATGCCCCCGGGGGCATCTCATCGCAGGAAAAATCCGATATAAGATGCCCGGTGGGACATCAAATGGTGGGGACATTAGATTCTATGACACCGGGACATTGTTCGTGGGGGCTGACAACATCATACCCCGTACGCGTCAAGTCCCTGTGCGGTCAAGGACAACACTGTAGCCCCACCACCACCACCACCACAAACGCCCTGGTCAGGCATTAAACACCATATTCGATACATAGAAATTTTCTTCCTGGTCAGGATGGACACATTTTCACTCAGAACTTGAAAGGAATTCGTCGGAAATTCACCGCTGTCCCAAGGGCTGTAGGGTTCAGATATAAGGAATTGATACCGAACTGGAGGTATTGGTGTCTCACCAAACCCGAGGTTATTTCTACTTTGTCCACCCATTTTGAGAGCAATATTTTCAACACATATGGGGTACACCGCACGTGAATTCCATGAATGCTGACAGATTTCCCAAAACAGGGCAGCCATGACACTTGAGAAATTAAATTTGCTCTTCGCTATATGTATCTAGGGCCTACTGTATAATATGACTTATCCGGCCAGCACGGCCAACCTGCGAACCACGCGAATTATTGACTATACACGATCCAGGCCAAGTTATGAAAGGCCTAGTCAGGGTTACATGTTCAATGGAAATCGTCTTACGCCTGGTGAGCATCGTAATGGATATCCCGCGGTGAGGGTCAGTTTCACATTTGTCAAAATGAATTGACCAGTACGATTTGTAAATGATGTCAATTAAACCTAGGCCTACTGTGCAATAAAACTGCGGTCGGCCGTTGAAAAGAAACTCACAAGTGACGTGTAACCCTAACTAGGCCTTTCATAACTGCATGTGGTTGATGTAATGGATGTGTAGGCTAGCAAGGCCTAGGCTAGGACAACCGCATGTAGGCCTAGGCCTACTGTGCATGCCGTGTAAAGCCTAGTTTATACCTCGACGCAAGACCATCGGCGTCCAACGCGCGATCAAATCTGGACGCCGACTTCGCGGAATTGATTCATAGTCCAGCGTACTTCTGCAACGGCGACCCGTCATGAAATGGGGTATTGGTAAACAGAGAAATCAAGAAATGAAGAAATCGAGAACTCCCATGATCGATTAGTTTAACCATCACCTATGGAATGCCAAAGTGGAATTTATTCAAGACAGATTTTTGGTTCAAGATTTGAAAAAGTACAGTCGAAGAATTTAATTTCCAAGAACTGTAAAAGTTTAAAAGTTAAAGTGTAACTTTAACTTTAACTTTAAAGTTAAAGAACTGTACAATCCTCCAAGATTTATAAAATATCGTCCCTGAAAAAATTCCTCCAATGTTGTCACGTGCGTCTTGCCAAGATGCACCTGGCCACAAAACTGATGACGTCATGAAGTGCATGAATAACCCGGGTGCATTTCGTCAATTTCATGAATTTTCTTTTTGCATGGCAACTTTGATCTCAAGATCGGAAACCATATTGTGTTTGGTCATGGTGTCTGTCTGTGTGTGTGTGCGTGTGTTTGTGTCTGTCTGTCTGTCTGTCTGTTCAGTCTGTCACACCTGTAACTTTGTTCCTGCAAGAGCTACAGACCTGATGTGTCCTATCCCCAGGTAACATGACCTGAGCTACGAGATGGAATGAAAATTTCAGGTCTCCGATACCTGGTTCATGGTTGAACTTCCACAATAGTGTTTAACAAATGGCTATCTTTATCTCCCCGGTGTTCTTAAAAAATTTCAGTTGAGAATAAAAAAGTTGACTTTTACGGCCATTTTTTGACAGCTGATTACATAATGTTGTCGTGAAAGCAATCACTCAAAACCGCTGGAATTATTTGACCATGCAAGGCATGGAAATTACATATAACAGAAACCCGATCAAATTTGATCAATTTGTTCTCAAGATATTCAAAAAAATAAGGTGTAGATAAATTAATGCGGAGGGGTGTACATGTACACATTTATTGATGACCTAACTGATGACAATGACATTTCTCTTCATCTTTTTTATGGTTTCACCACGTGAGGTAAATTTACCTGTTGTCACACTGCCAGTAAAATGCTGGTCAAGGACATAGGACCCATGATTGAAGATGCGAGTCAAAAGCTGCCAACCTGTTGACAGTGGACCCCTTACCAGATACTCAATCTCCTGTACAGCCTTGAGCAAATATGTGACTACATTACCAATGTTCACCAAACCTGCCTCAGGAGACTCTATCGGCCAAACAAATTAGAAAGAAATAAGCCTGACCATATGTTACTTACCAATGGACTTATTGTGGTCAATCGATATTGACACTTAACCCCTAAAGGATACACCACCATTTCTGTATTCAGTATCAAGAAGTAATCAAAATATATACAGCTATGGAGAATACTGTCTGCTTTTTAGCGCACCCTGTGACCTTATGCCATACCGGTTTGTCCTTCGTTGTCCATAATCGTTGTCTTCAACAAGGGCACATATCCAAACGATTGGAGCTATTGACTCCTAACTTCACATGCATGTATACCTGATAGGTCTCCACACACTAATTTTTGCGGAAAATCAGATTTTCCATTCTGCCACTAGAGGACCAAAACCAAAAATCTTTAAAGTGCAATATTCCACCTGACGACCATCGGTCATATCCTCACAAAAGTTTTACATGTATCATAACTACCAGTACATCTAATCTAGGTACATGATATAGGCCTATAACCTGTTTTTACGAAGTCACAAGAGTTAAAACTCTTTAAAAAATATATAAAAAATAAAAAATAAAGAGTTAAAACTCAAAATTTTGTTGTCAGGTGGCACGTTCCATGGCTTTTGACCTAAAGTATTCGAATAAGGTGGGATGACGTATTTGGTACCCTCTACGAGTACAGCAATATCGACCCGATCAGACTTCGAACGAGGCCAACTGGCAGCCATCTTAATAGTGAACATGTCATGTGAACAGCATCAGCCAGCATGTTCTTACCTGTGTGAATATACTCTAGTTTCATCGATTTAAGACCGGTTCATTATAAGTGCCTGTGACCGCCCCCGTGCAGCACAGCGTGAATAGGCCCACGGCCCCTTAACAATGGTAGGACGGTCATTTACGGGCGGACAACCGTTGACACTACTGTTGTAACGTTACAGAATGTCCCTATAATTCATAGTCCGGCGGAATGGGAATGACGGCCTTCATTCCCAGTCCGCCGGACACTGGCTAACAGGGTACATTCATTAACGTTACACCGGTTCATTATAAGTGCCTGTGACCGCCCCCGTGCAGCACAGCGTGAATAGGCCCACGGTCCCTTGTTGTTATTGGAGCACATTTTCTACTCGTGCTGGTGGGCTGAAAGTGACTCGTGGTTGCCAGTACGGATAAACAGATTGCTATTTGTGGTTTTGTGTACCGTGCGATTGATTAACTTTCCGTTGGGTTTTGTCGTTCGGGGACCATGACGTAACAGGGTAATTCACAGAAATGTTTAACAAATAACACCTGGTGGGCCTAGTTATCCGTGGTAGTCGTTATGCAAAACCCACGGTCAGTAAGTGCGGTAGGCCTACTCATTCGGCATCGGTTATCCTGGCATTGCTTACGAATATTGTGATGTAAACATAGCACAAAGGGGCAGGCAAGACGTCAATCATACATGGTCAGCTCTATTCATGGATTCGAACCATGAGGTCAATACAGAATGGGCGTGGCTTGAATATCCAGAATCGGTCTTAAATCGATGAAACTAGAGTATATCATTTAAACAGTCTTGTCGAGCAAGCAGATTAATAGATCACGATCGACCTCGCCACCATGTAGCACCGTGCTATACTTTGTACATTGATCGCACGCTGTACCACTATAAAGGAGGCTGTCTAAATGTACGACATACATAATAGAGAGGTTGCGCAGAGGACCGACTTCGACTCCGACTAAAACTACGAGAATGAATTGCAGTCCGCTATGGACAGCCTTGATAAAAACGATTCGATAGAACTTTTCAATTTGTCAAACACCATAAATTGAAGGCAGAAAAGTGTGGCCTTATAAATCGGAAGTGCGGATAAATAATGAATATTGAAGTCGTGATCCTAGCCATTAGGGAGGTTTCGCAAGCGCCCGGTTAGGCCCTACGCCGACGTTTATCTATTGTGCGGGTATACCCAAACAATAGATAAACGTCGTCGTATGGCCTAACCGGGCGCTTGCGAAACCTCCCTATTATGACTTGAAACACGACTATAATATTCGCGATTTACGTGCACTTCCGATTACGAGTCAGAATTATTCTGCCACAAAGTTATGACATTTTACGATTTGCAAACGTCAATCAAATCGTTTTTATCATGGATGTCAACAGCGGACTGCAATTCATTCTGGTAGTTAAAGCTGCAATCGGAGTCGGAAAGGTGCGCAACCTCTCTATTATCACGTCCGCTTTGCGAGCATTTGATCGTGGGTTTGACGCCAGCCTGGGCCTTACGGGATTAATCATCCCTGGCTCTTCACGTCCATCGCCTGGGAGCACACGCCGAGGTGCCTTGTGGTCTGTACCTCTGCAAGGTAAAGGACACCATGCAAGGTAAAGGACACTATCCAAGAAAGGAGAAGGACCCCACACAAGGTAAAGGACCCATACAAGCTTGAGATGGCCTCTTGCCATGTATTTACCAAAGCCAATAATGCATTGGCCTCGGAAAAATGCACGTAAAGCTTACCATTAGAATAAATAATAAAATATAAACTTGAGTCCCGGCAACGAGGCGGTCAGTGGGCCGCACGCATTTGCTTCGCACATGATAAAGACAGCAGCTGTGGGACTTGAACGAGAAAAAGTCACACATCTTGCAAGTGGAACACGAAGCGCAGATAACTGCGCACTCCACCATCGACGTGATGAAATAACACAGGATTGGTTGTTCACTGGGAACAACGAAGGTTCTTTTGAATGTTAAGCCGAATTTCCTAGTAGATTCAGAACTCGCGATCAAGATGATTTCTATGAAGATATGGGTAGTGAAAAGTGTCATTCTCCCACATATATTTCAGGGGTATATTATACACATGTGTTTTCTATGTTACGAAACCGGAAGCAAAATCGTCTTGTCGGTGATCGGCGAATAGTGTCCCCGTCTGTTAAATGATCGTTAGTTCCACGACTGCCATCTGTTGTTTGTCGAAAGGATCACCAGCAAATTCGGCCATCCTCCATAGGAAAGATATGTCGTTTTTGATATAGGAACTCCGAATAGAATAGACGGTTTCGAGGAAAATGGCCGCCACTCGAAGAAGCCACAACAAACCGACAGCCAAGTGGCTTTTGGCTGGAGAAATTTTTAAAACGTCGAAATTTTGCCTAAAAATACCTTGCCAGCATTCCAAGAGCTACCAGTGTGTGTCATATATCATAGGCAACATCCTCAATTACATGAAAACGAACAAAATTCCGGACTTTGTGGTAGATCGATGGAAATATTCCTCATTCACGCACGTGTTCGACATGAAGTTTGTTTACATGGCGCACAATAGAATCGGCACGCGCGACACCTAATGGCGGAAATATCAACTATTGTTTTCAACCTCGTCTCCGGGACTTAATGTCCCACAGACCAACAACCACCATGACCACGAATACGAGCCATAAATAATAAAATTTGAATATGAAAAATGTGAAATCAACTCCCAATCGAATATTTCATCATATTACTCCCAAAATATTAATATCTACCAAAGTCCATGATGAAAATAACCGAAGTGCTCCGAGTGTTTTATGGTCGGCGAATTAATTTTTCACGGTATTGGAAGCGAGGATGAGCATAATTCTGCATTTCACTCAAAGAGGGCGCATTTTAATCCCACGACCTTGACCCACATGACCCCGTCAGGTGTAAAAATAGACGCAGCGTGGGTCGATTCCATCTCAAAGTCATCGATTTAAAGAAAGCCCGAATTTTTTTCTATTTTTTATGGTTGAGTATGTTACATGTGAACTAGATCATCTCTGTGGTAGCTCTTGGAATGCGCGGCAAGGGATTTTTAGGCAGGATTTCGACATTTTCAACATGTCTCCAGCCAAAAGCCAGTTGGCTCTCGGTTTGTTGTGGCTTTTTCGAGCGGCGGCCATTTTCCTCGAAACCGTCTATAGCCTAATCCCTCGGTAAAAATACCGTAACAGAGGATCTATTGTACCAGATGCAAGCTTTAGGTGAGGTAGGTAATGATACAGCAAAAAACACGAGCGCGGGAACCAACTTGATAAGACTGGTGTCCTGTCAAACCCAAACGTATCCAGTGGTAACACCTAGGCTAGACTGATATCATGACGAAACCTTAGCTAATGAAATGGCCAGGGCCATTGTGCTCACCTCTGTGATAAGTCTCCATGGTTAAGTGTGAAACTGTGACTCTCATGGTCAATGTTGAGGATCAGTACAGATAAGATAAAGCTGAACACACCAAGAAGTATTTTATGATCTGATCAGTATTATCAGTCAATGACATAAACTCAGGTGATGGCACCCAGAAGGAGTACAATTTCTGAATACAATGAATACAAGTGGTATTTGTGAACAAACTGCTTTCCTGTCTAGGTCACAGTCTCATGTCAAAAATTCTATTTTTCAAGATGGCCACCAGGTGGCCACACGTGACGTTCGCTGGGACTGAAATTTTAGCAGGAATGTACAGGATACTTGCATAGATATTTAGACAACATTGAAACATCGTAACATTTACTACCGATGAGATATGGCCAAAGTCAATTTTTCAAGATGGCCGCCTGGCAGCCATGTTGAAGTCCAATCGAACCGAAATTTGGCATATAAGTAGACGGTACCAAGACACATAATTAGGCACGGTTAAAGCATCCTAGCTACCCCTATTTAAGAGGTGTTGGCCGAAGTCCATTTTTCAAGATGGCTCCCTGGCGGCCATATTTGACGTTGAATCTCACTGAAATTTACCATATATTTATATGGTACCTAGATACATATTTTGACAACGTTAAAACATCCTACCTACTCCTATTTATAAAATGTGGGTCAAAGTCCATTTTTCAAGATGGCTTCCTGGCGGCCATATTTGAAGTCCGATCGGGTTGAAATTTGGTGCATTTGTGCAGGGTGCCTAGATTTATCTTCACACCAAATCACAACACTCTATGTCAAATAGCCATGAAATGTGCCACCAAAGAGTGAATTTTGAACTTTGACCTCTGTGACCTTGAAAAGTAGGTCAAATCAAAAACCCGGGATTTATGTGATGTAGTCTCATCAGAAGAACCCACCATAAAAGTTTCGTGGTTCTTGCTCGCAGCGTTCAGGAGATATGGTAAAAAGAAGGTTTTCACAAAGCGCCCCCTACATGCCAGAGCGTACAAACAGCAGCGCTAAGTTTCGGTCCAGAGATAGTTTTTACCATACGCTACTTGTACACCAAATTTCAACTCTGTAGCCCAAGCGGTTTAGAAACGTGCCACCCCTGTTAACGACGACGGACGACGCCGGACGACACCGGACGACGACGGACGACGGACGACACACCATGGGAGAAGCTCACCTCACAGAGGTGAGCTAACAAAAATGAGCACCATCACATGAGAAGTTCAACATGGTGTCGTAGCGTGACTAACCCTTCATCAAAGTAAGGTACCATACGTCAACTCATTCTTTCAAGCGTGGCACATTCTCAAGGCCTAATTGGTAACTTAGATCATTCAAATAGATAGATTAGAACGAGGTTCCCTAAACGTCAAAGGTTCCGTCGGCCGCCACGAGATACAAAACCTATTACATAAACGCACAGTGGTGTTTAAATAAACTGAACTGAACTGCACAATATTTACATAAGTCTGTACTCATTATTATGATTTCTCTCATACCCTTCGTGGTGAGCCAACTAGCTCTCTTCTCCCAGTCCTCTACGGGCAGATATTTGCTTGAAGGTACGTGGTAACGGATTCAAAGATCATCATCGGCGACATTATGAAGAGGGTATCGCGATGATACTCCTGATACATATATGAAATCAGAACTATCGAGGTGAACCGCAACATGTTATGCGCCACCAGCATATCTCTTGGAGAAATGGTGATCAAGTCGAATCGTTATCTTGCGAAGAGCTAATAATACAGTGCAATAATGTAAAGGCTTTAAAGATGTTTCGAAATTTGTGCCAAAGAAATAAAATCAATAAAAGAACGTAATAATAATCATTTGCAATAAATAGAATATTCAACCATTTCTTATTTTTGCTTTGTTAATCCATTCTCTCTGTGCCCAGCGAAGACAGTTTGTTAAAGGAGCACGGTGTTGCCGTTTTTTAGCTCACCTCACAGAGGTGAGTCTCTCATGGTGTGTCGTCCGTCGTCCGGCGTCGTCCGTCGTCGTCCGTCGTCGTTAACAGGGGTGGCACGTTTCTAAACCGCTTCGGTTACAAACTTGAAATTTGGTGTACAGGGGCCTTATTCATCAAGCCATCGTAAGTATAAATACGTAAGAAATTCTTAAGTAATACGTACGCATTTTCGTACGTGGTATTCAGGAAGATTTCGTAAGAATTACTTAAAAGTTTAAGAGGGTTTGGTGAATGAGCCTACTTCGTAAGTAAAGCGGCCTGTCCATGTGCAATAAGGATCAAAATGGCCCAAATTATTCCCACTCTTTCTTCCATCTATTATGCAGAAGCACATCACACCTGTTTTGGGCCCCATATTGTGCAGTAATATTGTACCGTGGAAAAAACCGCTTTAAGCTACGTTTAATGCTGCTTTTCTACCAGGCGTTTGCGGGCGCGGAATCGGAGGCGGCGTGGGTGGAAAAAAATCTATCCAACGTATTTCCCTTTAGCTGTTTCACCCGCACCGCTCCTGCCACCGAAACCACGCCCGCAAACGTACCGTGAAAAAGCAGGGTTGTCGACATTTCTTGGCCTATTTACTCGAAGGACTGGTACTCCATTGTTCTCGCAAATAGTGTGCAATACAGCAGTTGCCATGATGATGGCGCAGCACTTTTCAGGAGTGTGCCGCAGGAGGCCACCTGCATGAAAGAAGGTCGTGCTTTGATTGTTTTCAGAAAACACTGGCGCGATGAAGTAAAACGTACGTTACCGTAATAACGTAAATCAGCCCTATCGTAACTTCAACGTAGTATTTTACGTGGTATTCATCAAGCAGTCGTAAGTGTCAGAGAAGTACTTACGAGATTCTTAAAGTTACGTGTAGTCGGATAGGTTTCGTAGCATCTTGCTCTTGTCTCAGATACCGTTTTTTTGTGTCTAAGGCCTATAGGTGGTCTTGTTGTTGAATCCCACTGTATAAGCAGAGACGCCCTCCTCTGCTGCGTTGTGTTATACTTACCCTCCTTATGCAAACAAAGAACCATACCATACAGTAGAACGTAGGCCTGCACCTGCCGACATTTTCCCTTTGCCTGCGCGTCGTCGTTAACCCCGGTCGTTAACAGGGCTGGCACGTTTCTAAACCGCTTGGGCTAGAAACTTGAAATTTCGCGTACTGGGAGCCTATGGAAAAAACTATCTCTGGACCGAAACTTAATGCTGCCAGTTTTACACTCTGGCCTGTAGGGGGTGCTTTGTGAAAACCTTCTTTTGGCCATATTCCCTGAACGCTGCTAGCTAGAACCACGAAACTTCTATGGTGGGTTCCTCTCATGAGGCTTCATCACATAAATCCCGGGTTTCCGATTTGACCCCCTTTTCAAGGTCACACAGGTCAAAGTTCAAAATTCACTGTTTGGTGGCACATTGCATGGCGATGTGACAGTGTGTTTTGCTGTGGTGTGAAGATATATCTAATCACCCTCTACAAGTGCACCAAATTTTGACCCAATCGGACTTCAAATATGGCTGCCAGTGGAAACTCATTGTTTGGAAGCAGGGCGGCGGAAAATAACAAGATATTTGACGCATAACGCAGCGTGAAACGCGT
>NMRB01001985.1:98405-111889 GCA_002633025.1 Notospermus geniculatus | reverse complement strand
CACCTGCCGACATTTTCCCTTTGCCTGCGCGTCGTCGTTAACCCCGGTCGTTAACAGGGCTGGCACGTTTCTAAACCGCTTGGGCTAGAAACTTGAAATTTCGCGTACTGGGAGCCTATGGAAAAAACTATCTCTGGACCGAAACTTAATGCTGCCAGTTTTACACTCTGGCCTGTAGGGGGTGCTTTGTGAAAACCTTCTTTTGGCCATATTTCCTGAACGCTGCTAGCTAGAACCACGAAACTTCTATGGTGGGTTCCTCTCATGAGGCTTCATCACATAAATCCCGGGTTTCCGATTTGACCCCCTTTTCAAGGTCACACAGGTCAAAGTTCAAAATTCACTGTTTGGTGGCACATTGCATGGCGATGTGACAGTGTCTTTTGCTGTGGTGTGAAGATATATCTAATCACCCTCTACAAGTGCACCAAATTTTGACCCAATCGGGTTTCAAATATGGCTGCCAGTGGAAACTCATTGTTTGGAAGCAGGGCGGCGGAAAATAACAAGATATTTGACGCATAACGCAGCGTGAAACGTGTCTGTGGAAACGGGGGCGGTTCATACTCCGTCCGGATTTTCTGCCGACTATGATCAGTTTATGATCAGCGGACCACTGAATGCCAAGATTGACTGACAACAATAGGAGCAGTCAGCCGCGCATATTGCCAACAGTTGGCAACAAAGTCTTAGCGGACCAATGTGCAGGAAAATCTACGTGATTGCTGCTCGATCGATAATGACTGGGCCCGCCAGATGCATTGAATTGAGCGGTAGTGACACCTAATGGTCAACTCGCTATTCCATCAACTCGAGCGCTAACACTGTCTAAATTGGCGAACAGAGTTGAAGGAATTTTTACTCACTGTAGCCGCATTTACATTACATGAATTTACCCTGGGTTAAACGAATTTGCCCCATGTTAAACGAATTTACCCTGGGTTAAACGAATTTGCCCCGGGTTAAACGAATTTGCCCCGGGTTAAATTCGTGATGTACGCTATGGCTTATGATTCATTCAGTTACACGCCAGTGGGTGCATTGGAATGTGCTTGTCTGGGGAAAACCCAGTGTCTATAGATCGACCTTAAGTTATCTTGAAAAATGGACTTTGACCCACATTTTATAAATAGGAGTAGGTAGGATGTTTTAACCTTGTCAAACTATGTATCTAGGTACCATATAGATATATGGTAAATTTCAGTCAGATTCGACGTCAAATATGGCCGCCAGGGAGCCATTTTGAAAAATGGACTTCGACCCACACCTCAGAAATAGTGGTAGTTACGATGCTTTAACCGTGGCTAAATATGTGTCTTGGTACTGTCTACTTATATGCCAAATTTCGGTTCGATTGGACTTCAACATGGCTGCCAGGCGGCCATCTTGAAAAATTGACTTTGACCATGTCTCACCGGTAGTAAATGTTACAATGTTTCAATGTTGTCTAAATATCTATGCAAGTATCCTGTACATTCCTGCTAAAATTTCAGTCCCAACGAACGTCACACGTGTGGCCACCAGGTGGCCATCGTGAAAAATAAATTTTTGACATCTGCGACCTACATGACCTAGACGGGAAAGCAGTTTGTTCACAAATACCTCTTGTATTCATTGTATTCAGAAATTGTACTCCTTCTCGGTGCCATCACCTGAGTTTATGTCATTGACTGATAATATAATACTGATCAGATCAAAAAAATACTTCTTATGTGTTCAGCTTTATCTAGTGATCTTTCAACATTCACCATGAGAGTCACAGTTTCACACTTAACAACGGAGACTTATCACAGAGGTGAGCACAATGGCCCTGGCCATTTCATTTTCGACAGCCGGCGCCACTGCGCCACTCTCCAACCCGAGAGACTAACTACGTCTCGGCGAATGACCCGATTTACTGCGTACATTTTGTAATGCATTTTTGTAGTTCGTCTTACTGCCACAAGTTGGCTCCCTCTACGTCGGCAGTCAGATAACGCATTTGAGATCCAATACTGTGCTCCTTTAAGAGAGTTGGTCTGCCGACTCCACTCCGGCGCCAATAAACGATGTAACACCTCCTGTCCAATTACTTGTCCCACCTCCGAGCCTGGCAAAGAATGACAGCGTGCAATATCTCAAACTTAGGATTCGGTCAGTTTTTCCGAGTTCAGGAATGGGACAGGTAAGTGGGAGTTTGGAGTATAAACAGCTCTGGAAAAAATATTATTAGACCACCTCTGGTTGACTCACTCATTTTCTATCAAAATAGGTCCCACAAACACTCCAATCGTTCTGTATACTACAGGGTGTATCAGAAAAAATTAGACTCTCGAAAAAATCATCATAAAATAAACATAGAGATGAGTTTTGAAAAACTGTCTATATCCCTTTGTAGAGGTTGTGATTCTGCATCGAATGATACCATTGTCGTTGTTTACACTTCACGTTTCAATGAGCAGGGACCGTTTGAATTTTGAAAAATTGAAGTCCTTTGCGCATGGGAATGTGAGGGTTAAAATTGTATCTGTCATAATAATAATAATAATATTTATTGTTTTAAGACCGTTACACTGATGTCTCAACCGTCTTTACACATAAAACATATTAATTGTAATAAAAATCTAGATAAAAATGTACATTTGATTTACTGATAAATACATGTAATTGAATGACTAGGATTTACTTATAATGCTTTTTAAACAGGTATGTTTTCAGTTGAGATCTGAATTGACTAAAGCGTGTCAACGACCTGAGACTAGTAGGAAGACTATTCCACAACTTCGGTGCCGCCACACTAAGGGCCCGGTCACCGTACTGCTGACTAGTTGACTTTCCGTGAGACTTGTAGGAAAAGGGGACCAACTTAACTGCCGTACTACTCCTAGTCTGATATGCAGGGGTTTCAACTTGAATGATGTCAGTGAGGTAGCAAGGCGCTGACTCACTGTGGCGTATCAACTTGAAAATTATACCTAGAATTTTGAAACGAATCCGCATCTCGACTGGGAGCCAATGAAGCTCTTTGAGAATGGGCGTCATGTTTGCATGGCGCTCCAGCTTCCTACGGGTAACCAGTCGAGCAGCGGCATTCTGAATATGCTGAAGTTTTTTGATCTTATAGTCAGGAAGTCCATGAAATAAACTGTTGCAATAGTCCAGCTTTGATGTCACGAAGCCATGCACCAATTTCTCAGTGCTGGCTTGATCTAACAAATGCCGGATTTTACCTATACGCCACAGCGAGTGAGAAGCCCCGCCACACACACTTTTGATCTGATCGTCCATGAGTCCAGCCGAGTCAATCATCACCCCCAGGTCACGGACGGTAGCTGTCACAGTGAATGAAAAGTTTAGACTGAGTTTTACATACTTGCCGAAGCGTTTTTTAAATAATTAATCCCTTTACCCTCTAACACGGAAACAAAAAGTCTCATTTCTGAGTTGATCATCACAAAATGTGAAGAAACGGACTTTTTTTAATGTGGCCTGACCATTTCTGGCTTGTGGCCAGTGGTGCGGATGAAAAATGGTCAGGCCACAGTAAAACATTTATGTTTCTTCACACTTGGTGAGGATCAGCTCAGAAATGAGACTTTTTGTTGGCTTAGTATCGAGTTTAAAATTATTGCGTAGTGTCGCTGCGGATAAGGAAAGGGGTATGGAAAGGTTTGGGGAACAGTACACTCCTTTCGCAGTGTCTTCTCACTCATACCTGTCGTTCATAGACACTGCTTACAATGGCCCAATCCCCGCCGATTTACCACTAGAGGGCGTTTGCGTAACTAACGAAATACATGAAACATTTTCTGATTGGTTCACTGTCAGCGTCCTTGACAACCACGGCAGACTGGTCACTCGTCGGAAAGCATTTTATATGTAGTTGCATTATGACGTAGCACGACTAGTCTACAACAACAGCAATGGCTGCCCCCCGTCGTCATGGCCGTGTCCAGTATGCAGTGTCACTTTGCACTTTTCAGTGTTTAGCTCGTGCCTTTTTTGTTTTGAAACATCGCTAAAGAAGTGGATAACGGCACTCTATACGAGATTATTCTGTTTGTAGTGATTGATCTTGTTAAACAGGCCGAAGCTGGGAGCAACGCCGGCGCTGTTTCCCGCGCTATTTGGCCGCTGACTAGTGCTGCCACCATGCGGTAAATCGGCGGGGATCGGGCCATTGTAAGCAGTGTCTATGAACGATAGGTACGAGTGAGAAGACACTGCGAAAGGAGTGTAGGGAACAGTAGCATAATTACGGCCTGTGTAATATTGTACGAACTGTACCAAGAAAAATTCAACGGCAGGCAGCACAGTTGGGCACAGTCGAAGCTGTTGCCAGGCTTATCCCTGTGCTAGTCGTCTCTCGAAGCAAACGATATCTTGCTCAGTACATATAATCCATATCTTGTCGGCTTCGCCATTGGGATCATCAACAAACGACCATCCCTGGTGAGGAGGTAGTAAAACGACTGCGTTCTCGACAGTCTGTATGCATCGGAAACTTTCACATGCAGATATTTCCTCTGCCTCACTGATCTCAGTAATAACTGAGGGCTGATTTCGAAGATAAAGCGCCCCGAACATATCAACAGGAAATTGCCAGCGTGGACGTCCCATATAAAATCTGTCAACTTCCGAAGACGCGCGCTTTTATAAATGAAGACTTTGCGGGGTTTATAGTCTAATTCCTTCAGGAATAGCGTAAGTTTGATTACGTTTACCGTGTCTGTTGGCATTGCTAAGATGATATTGCCTGTCCTGTCGAAGGCATAGTTGAGCCGATGAAGGCCTCCACGTTTCCGAAGCTGTCGTCCGTTTATCAACACCAGGCTAGTCGCAATACCCTTCATAAGAGATACATCATAGATTGCTAAACTGTAGGCAGTCGCAGGGTTATTGCACAGAACAAACACGTTTGTATTACCGTAAAAGAATTCCAAACTCGGAAGAGTAGGCTTACTGGCAACTCTCTGCATGCACAAATCCGTCTTGGGAATCGAAAATTTCGAAATGATTCTACCGCGCATGTCCATTAAGGCCTTACTTCCATTGTATACATCATGAAGGATGGCATAGTTTTTGTAGTTCCCGCAAAAACGTAGGCCTTTATTGGAATGGAATCCTGGGCCGTTCATCACCCTTTCACCATGTTCACTGATATAAATGCGGATAAAATACATTGTCGTTATGGAACCACGTTTCCAGGATGTTATTTTCCCCAAAATTAAGGTATTGCTTGCAGTTTGAAACCAAAGTTGCGTGTACATTGTGGGTCCCACATCGAATCGCCGTTTCACTTGAAATTGAACAGGTTTTCTTCGCTGAAATTTAAATTATTAAGTATTCGACGCCATGCACTTGTTGTGTGCGCTCTTTGTATAATTTACTGTACCGGGTAACCGGTGTCACGTGTTGGCGTGACGAGTTAGTCCCCGAACATTCCTGGCAAACAAGCAACTACAACAAGGATTTGGAAAAACTATTTAATAGAAAAAACAAAGTCAACATATGTACAAGGTAAGATTGTTCATGGATTCCTTCATGTACGAAACCAGCCTCACGAATCTGCATCCTCCTGGTATTGACACTAATAACAACGTTTGCACATAGAGTAGTTCGACGAACCAATTTGGAGAAGTTAACGTAACGTCTCTATTACAACGACCGGTGGGCTCACTCTATACCAATCCCACGGATGTCTGCCACGTTCCACAGATAGAACCTGAAACCTTCAGAGTAGGTTGCCGATTCAGGACCCGCAGGGTCCGTCAGGAAGAAAACGCTGGCATATTAGGAAAACCTGAAAACACCAAGATATTTTGAGCCAAACTGCATACCCAATTTTCGTCCATAAACCTCAAATCGGTAAAATTACAAATTCAGAAATAGGACATCAACTTACGGTTGTGTCATTAAGGAACTGCAAACATTTAGTTTGCCTAGCAACTCAAATCAGCGGGCCCAGTATGAATGGTACACAGTGCATCTGGCCATTGCCACTCCGGCAAAACAAAATCAAGATTCACGCCCATCTCGGCACCCTGGTAGTCACCGCCAGGTCTGTCTCAAAATGTGTACCACGATTCAATGTCCAGCAAGCTTTTATAGTCCAGCTAGATCTGGTTTCACCAGCACAAAACCATGCAATTGACGCCTCACAGTTCACTAAATTCCATACTAAAAACAGGAAGTTCACAGTTTATTGGTCTTTGGTGGAAATTTTCTAGGCCTTAAGCCGGTGACAGACCGGCGCGTACGCGGCGCATCTGCAGGCGTTCCGCCAATAAGATTCTTCGGTAGGTGGTTCGGTCCGTGTTACCGCCTGCCTGATTGGTTGAACGCTTTCAGACGCGCTGCTTACGCGCCAGTCTGTCACCGCCTTCAGTCCAAAAACTAGGCCCACAAAGGGAGGCCTAGTATGAATGGTATAAAAGTCAGATCACTTTCGTGGCAAGCTCTTGGAAAAGTGTAGTAAGATGCATTGATTTTGGGAGGGATCAATTGTACCAGTAATAGACCCATACTGATCAATTTCACAAATACCGACAAGGGGTAGGCCTAATTCATGGTTGATCTTGAGGACGTGGCATCTAAGAACCAAATCACTGAGTCCAAATCACAAAATGTGATGCATTTGGGAGCCATGAATTACCCCTGGCCAGCCTTTGTCAATTTGATCAGTAGGGACCTACAATTGATCCCTCCCAAAATCAATCCATAGTGCACTTGGCCGAGAACTTACCACGAAAGTGATCCGACTTTTATACCATTCATCCTAGACCTCCTTTGTGGGCCTAGTTTTTGGACTTAGACAATTTCCAGGGAAGACCAATAAACGGTGAACTTCCTGTATTACGATCTTGACATGCTTGAGCCCAATCAGATTACACAAATTCATAGGCGTGTTGGGAAATTCAGGAAACCCTCTATTCTGTCAACCATTCACTGCACAACACAGTACCGTAAAATATTACTTGTAATCCTAACATAATATGATCACACGATATCAATACATATATGTTCATCCTTTAAATACGGGTATCTTCAATCTATCACTGCAGCCTATCACTGTTCGAACAATGTCAATAAGGAGGTTTCGAAATCAAACGATAAACGTTAACTTTACGACAACGTTATTTTTCGTACTACACATTAACCAGATTTTATATTGCATTTTCGGTACAGAAATAACGTTGTCTTTAACGTTCACGTTTATCGTTTGATTTCGAAACCTCCCTAGTGTCTCAATCGCCAAAGTTTAACGAATCTTCATACACACAACTCAAATAATCTGCCGCACAATTGACTCTACCCTTAGGGCTGGTTGATACTTGTTCGTGGACCGTCAAGCGCATGAAACTGACCGCAGGTTTCCAAGGCACAAATGTGCACAGGCATTGAAATTGATCATAGTCGGCGTAAAATCAGGACGGAGTATGAACCAGCCCTAAATCGACCTCGATCTGAACCTATATGACTGTAAGAACAACGCCCATCTCATGATGCGACCATTTTCAATTTTCTTCTTATTGATATAGGCTAACGGTGCACGGTCCGTATCTACAAAGAACCCCTTCCCATTAGGTACTTTTGCCATTTCTTGATGGCGTACACCCAATGCTAAAGCTTCCCGTTCTATGACAGAGTACTTTTGCTCTCTTGGAAGTAATTTCTTGCTCGTGTAGGCAACTGGGAATAGCTTGCCCTCATCTCCTGCATCAAAGATGCACGTATACGTTTGTTTGACGCATCTCCTTGAACAACAAATTCTCTATCAACCTCCCTTCCCTGTCAAATTCCCTTGCAACCTCAAATGGGTTCCTTCGAAAGGCAATCTTTCAGAGTCTCGATCGCTGCATTCTCAGTGTCACCCCAAATGACCGGCCATGTAGAATTAGCGGAATCAGCAGATCTGGCAGATTTAGCTCATTCTGTATAAAATTGAATAAAATTCAATGATGAATGGAAAGTACATTAAGTTATGTTTTGTAATTTTTCATCAGTTGTGCCCCACAGATTATTGAGGACCGCGAAAATACATTTTACAGTCGGTAATCCAAATAGGGAAACAAAAATTGTCAGCAGGAATAGTTCCGCCAGTTGCCGTTCGCGACGCTGTTGCGGCTTTTCCTTTATAACTGTCCTGTGCAGCATATAGGACACTTGAAAAATACATTAACTTCCATTTATTATCAAATTTTATTCAATTTTCTACAGAATCCGCTAAATCCGCCAGATCTGCTGATTCCGCTAATTCTACATGGCCCAAATGACCTTATTCGGTTGCCCCTTCTTCATTAACTCAGTTAAAGGGAAAGAGATTGAAGCATAGTTCGGCACAAATTTTTGGTACCACCCTGTCAAACCAAGGAATGACCTGTCTTGTTTCTTAGTTTGTGGAATCTTAGCTGCCTTGATTTTGTAAAGCGTGTCAGTGTTTGGTCCTAATTGGCCATCACCATCGACATGTCCAACATAATCAAGGTTCGTGTACCTAACCATACACTTTGACGGCCTCAATGTTAGCCCCGATTTCCTCATTCTATCAAGGAAATCCCTCAACATTGCCAAATGCTGCTCGCATCGCTTAGTATGACCAATAGTATCATCCACAAAGTTGTCGACATCCTTGGCCTCATCGGGGACTTTCCTCATCAATCTATTGAAGGTGGCGCCACTATTGACTAAACCAAACGGAGAAGGTGGCGCCACTATTGACTAACCCAAACGGTAGCCTACATGACTGATATGTTGCGGTGGGAGAAGAAAAACTAATCATCGGTTTGCAAGACTCGGCCATAGGAATATTCCAGTACCCCTTCGCGCAATCAAATTAGAGAAGATTCTGTCTTTCGACAATTTCGCAAAAATGTCGTCAGGATTACTCATGGGTTCAGTATCGAACTTCGTTACTGCATTTAATTGTTGGAAGTTAATGCAAAAACGATTAGGCCTAGGCCTACTGCCATCTTTTTCATCATGACAATGGGAAAGTTATATGGAGAGTTTGATCGTTCAGTGATCCCCAGATTGACCATTTTCTGAATCTCATCTTCAGTGTCTTGTCTCATGGCGTACGGCACAGGGTACTGTTTTACTCGTATGGGCCTGTCATCTGTGAGCTCAGTGTTGTGCTCTATTAAGTTGGTCATACCTGGATTTTCAGTAAAGACATACTGAAATATTCTTTGAGAATAGCTACAATTTGTTCATGTTGCTGCTCAGACAAATTGGGATTGATCTTGACATCTTTGTAGGCCTACATTTCCGTACCCCCCCCCCCTCCCCCCAGCTTGTGCAAGGCAAAGTCCAACAACCCTTCATCATTAACCGCCCCATCAAGCGGGGCACATTCAATGACCGCGATGCTCGCAACATCGACATTTCTCCTAACATAGCTCTTCAGCAAATTCACGTGGAAAATCTTCGTTTTACCACCCAGATCCAACTTGTAGTCATTCAATCCAATCTTCTCTAAGACTTTGTACGGACCCTTCCATTACATTAACAGTTTGTTTTTTTTTCTACCGGCAACAACACCAAAGCCTCATCCCCTACAACCAGACTCTTAGGCCTACTCCTTTTATCGTAGTGATGCTTAGCCTTTGCTTGGGCCTGTTCAAGATTGCTGTGTGCTTGTTCACAGGTTTCCTGAATTCTGTTCCTGGGGTCCAAAATATGCTCGTAAGTATTTCTCATTTCCTCAGACTTAACCTCGTCAGTCCACAAGTCTTTCAACACTTGCATGGGCCCCCTAATGGTCCTCACAAACATTAACTCAAATGGCGAAAACCCAAGGCTTTCAGATGGCACCTCTCTGTATGCAAAAAGCAAGGCAGGTAAGTACCGATCCCAATCCTTCAGTTTTTCTTGACAAAGTTTCTGAATCATTTTCTTAGAGGATCTGTTCCATTTCTCCACCAATCCATTGCAGATTGGATGGTAAGGAATCGACTTGAGTTGCTTAATTGAAAGAAGCCTGTCCACTTCTGCCATAATTTGTGAAATGATTGGTGAACCGTTATCACTTAAAACTTCTCGAGGTAACCCCAACCTACTGTAAATTTCCATTAGAGTTGTCCCCTGAACGGGACAGTTCAATGTTCCTACTGAGCCAGGGTATAGATTACAGGTCTATTGCACGAATAAACATAACCACAAGGTATGGCATAACCCTCATTACCACATCTGAAGTTCGGCCTAGAATCACTAGGCCTATTGTTTGAATTCACTCGCCTTCTCGGGCGAACCGAACTGGTAGTTTAGGCTTGGGTGTTCAATCTATAAAAAGCTATTGAATATCTTGGTTGGATGACCAAAGCCAGCACTGTGCCGGAACATTCCGGAACATTCCAGCTATTGTTGGAACAGTGCGGTGCAGAGAGTACAATGCCTGGAACTGTGACTGCACATTTCATTCATCATTCATAACGGCTCGAGCCGACAGGATCACGTTGAAATTCGTGCATACGAAGAAGCCACACAAGAATTTGGTGACGATGCAGCAGGGATCGGGGCTCACCTGATCTCAACAAACATAGTATTCAACTCATATGGGCTAATTACCAGTGACGAGCCAATAAAACACAGGGGTTTCTCATTAAATCACTGTAAATGTCTCTGCCAGTCCGATGAACATAGAACCTCTGAAACAATCCGCTGGAAATGTCCCCGAAATTAGTGAGGCTTCGCAGATGTGACGAAACACGAAGTACGATATACGAAATTCAACTTCACTTCCATGACGTAATGTATTTCTGGGAATGGTTGGTACCACAAATGTCGCTGCTGGCAGTGCATCTTTTAGCATCATGTAAGACCGAGAGAGTTATGGTGTATGGTGCATCACTTCGTATCTCAAGTGGAAACGAAACATAAATGTGACCCGTTCTGGTAGAACCGGGCATACATGTATGCCGCTCAGAAGGTGAGCCTCAACGAACTGAGATGACACCAGGAGAGAATGGAAGAAATAGATTGTTTCAGATTTCACAATAGACAGACAACCTGCCAAGCTCAGATCGATATGCCGGGTTCTACCAGAGACGGGTCACAAATTTCAAAGTTTAATATACACCATAACTCTATCGGTCCAAAGTCACATGCTAAAAGACGCTCTTGCACCCGGCGAATTTTGTGGTACTAATTACATGTATCTGCTAAGATATATTTACGTCATGGAAATTAAGTACAATTTCATATTTCGTAGGCCTAGGCCTACTTCGTGTTTCATGGAATTTGCGAATCCTCACTAACGTCTTCAGTTACCACGATCGAAAGTTCATCAAAGTTGATGGTATGTATATAATCATGGCAAGGAGAGCTGGGTTTTCCATTTTTACAGCTTTTGGCAACAACAGGCAAAAGTCACGACATATAGGTCTGCATGCATATCAGGGTAATGGGCCTACAATTGTAACGTAACAGTCCGTTGTCAGCAATACTGAAATGGACACTGGTGTTAATTCGAGCCATATGTCATAATATTACCAGTGTGGTGACCTGCACAATACCCTATTATATCTATACTAAACTGGTGCAGTAGGAACCCTGGAACTGTCCCGTTCAGGGGACAACTCTAATAGGACTTCTGCCACCCTCTCAGTCTCAACCGATGGCAAGGCAAACGCTTCCGGATACCTTCTTGCATAATAAACCAAGAACAACACGTATCTAGAACCACGATCAGTTATTGGATGTAAATGGGCCTATCAAATCAACAGCTACCCTAGAGAATGGAGTTTCAATGATCGGCATTTTCTGCATTGAAACCCTAGTGACTTTTCCCTTAGGTCAAGACTTTTGACACAAATCACACGATCTACAAAACCTAGCCACATCACCAGGCCAAAAGAAACTACTACAAATTCTGTATCCGGTCTTCTCGGTTCCGAGGTGCCCGCTCATTGCTGTATCATGTGCAAGTCGCATAACTTTCTCCCTCAAACTAGTCGTTATCACTAGTTGCCTGACGGGGTTGCCGCTCGGCGGCATGTAAACTCTGTACAATGCACCGTTTTTAATCTCAAACTTGTAGACATAAGAACCCCTGGTTCTCTTTTCTACACCAGATTCAGCTTTGTCCCACAACTTCGATAAAGACCTATCAGCCTGTTGTGCTTGTACCAACTCATCTAGGCCTATCTCATTAAAATCAATCTTGGGGACTCCCAAAGGTTTTATAGGCCTCTCCCTCTTGCGTGCTTCAGCCCTAGTAACTACTGCCTGCACCTCATGACCCATCCTACGTTGTGGTTTTGACAATTTCTCTGACCCAGTTCCTGCCATGTCTTGACTGTTCGGCCTACTTTTGCCCTCAGATTCTACCACTTCCCTGGGCCTAACCTCAGTCTTGGTTTCTCCCCTTCTAATCCCAGTTCATTTGGCCTTTCGCCTGTGGCATTTACAGACAACATCTGACGCCCATCAACCCCCTCACCGGGTATAGGCCTACACGCAAAAGCACGCCCCAATTCTACTGTCCACGTCCCATCGGGACTCTGAGCATCACGTGCGCCCTCTCATGTCTACGTTACCTATGGTTAAATCATACACTGGCGATTCCATACAGACTACTTCTTCCTCTCCTTCAAAATAGGGAGAACTTACGCGAAGTTTGGCTACTTTGACGTCCCTAACCGTACCATCAATTAAAGTGACCCTCTGTGTTTCACCCGACGTGTACTGATGAGGCCTAGCCAAACTAGAGTTAAGCACGACACTGCTGCATCCGGTGTCCCTAAGTGTTTTCACAGTTTCGTCACCTACAGTACCTGAAACTGTTGGCAAATTCATGGTTTGACATATCCCCGATGCTGTCGGACTAGTTTTAAAATCATTCTTTTCCTTATCCTTATTCCTAGATTGGAAACGAAGGTGGCCGCGTTTCCCACATTCATAAAAATCTTTGACGACACAGTGTTAGGCTTATCCTTTTTCTCAGTCTCTTTCTCATCTTGACGAGCTTTATGATTTTAAAGGGGCTAGAGGAAGAAAGCTCCCATGTCCAAAGTGTGCATATTTCAGAAAGTATTGCTCCAATTTGGATAAAATTCGCAGTGGTGATACATGTACTTGATAGCAACAGATTAACAGTCACCATGCAGAGAGAACAAAAAACCTAATTATGGTTTCCGATCTCAAGATCGGAAACCATATTGTGTTTGGTCATGGTGTCTGTCTGTGTGTGTGTGTGTGTGTGTGGTTGTTTTGGCTACAAATGTAGGACATCTGCCACATTAGACACCAACAGTTTGAGGACTTCAGGTCCTCGCCCACCAATAGACACGGGTCCTCGAACTGCGAACCTTCCAACGACCTCAAATCATCGCTTGGGATGCTTTGCATCAATTTGAGCAGGGTCCTACTTTTGGATGTTTCAAGTTGGTCTACGGATTCCGGCCTTTTCTCCTTCATTACGAGGACGTGTCTATTTACTCTGAGATACACAGTCATGAGGTGGTGTCCCCCTCTAGTGTCGGTAATGTGTTCTGCGTTCTGAT
>NMRB01001985.1:50587-96673 GCA_002633025.1 Notospermus geniculatus | reverse complement strand
AGTTCTAAAATGCAAATCTACTCAGAATTTCACTAATTAGAATTGTGTATTAACCATCTCCTATAGGTTCAATCAAGGATCCCTGTTCCAGTTACGCAATACTTCTCAAGGTCAGAGGTCAAGGTCACAGTTAACTAGCTCTAGAGTGTAAACTTCTCATCGGAAACCATTGACATCGCTCCGATGTCCTTCTCTTGTTATCTAAAACAATGCTTTTTTGAACCTCAACAAAAATAGAGAAATAACTGGGGTTTTCTGCTCAGAATCGGCATAGGTATTCAGTCATTGTTTCTCATTAACTTTCCAGTTGAAATCTTCACTTATTTTCACACAATTACGATAAAACAATGATGTTTACTTCAACTTCTAATGGGTGTGCTCAATAGCAGGAATGACAACAACAAAACCACTTCACACCATGCAGACCTACCACCATGTCATGGTTGGCTGATCTGCTGATTGCAAGTTCAGGTCAAGATTGTATTATTAGTGCTGTGGATCAAGGCGATGATGCAATACATTCACTAATGTCAAGCAGGGTAGGCCTTTGACATTATACAGTCTGTAGTGTAAGCTTACGGTATTTTTGGTTATATAAACCATTATGCAACATGTTCAATTCTGGTCACACTGCAGATCACACTCGTAATTATGTTCATTGCAAGGTAATAGGCCCCCATGAATAGGCCTAATCATATTGCCAAACACCACTAGGAGATCTGGCTCTTACCAAGAGTGAGTGCACCCAACTTTAGTTGTCCAGTCCAACTTTCAAGTAATTATCTCATTTTTCGTGAATATAGTGGACATTATTCTTGATAGAATAGGCCTAATCAGTTACCATTGGTCTAGGCCTGCTTTTATGACCATTTTTAGGAGTTTCAACAGGGTACAATAGGATTTATTGTCAAGTATCAAAATGCATTGTCTTAGCTACTGCTACATAACATTACTACTTCTCTTCATGGTGACTGCTAATCTTTCATATTCAAGTGTCGCCACTGCGAATCATTTAAATCGGGCCAATACTTTCTGAAATATGCACACTTTGGACATGGGAGCTTTCTTCCTCCAGCCCCTTTGAGGGATAAAAAAATAAAAATGATTGCATGAAATCTTAACTGTATTCCAAATTCCATCCGGATACCGTACAGTACGTATACTAGACAAGGGCTCAATTATGAACATGTCTCTTTGAGGCCCCACAAATTCTCATTTCGCCAAATACGATGATAAGACTCCACATGTACACGTCCCCTATCCAGAAAATGAACTGCGCCTTGGCCTACATCTATTTATGTTTTCTAAAGATTTTGTAAGCAGGGCCTAAAACGAAGTTGAGAAATTACAGGCCAAGTCCACTATTTCCACTTTGTCAGTTTTAGGCTCCACGTCATATCAAAGGACTACTGGTACTTCTACAGTGTGACCAAGAACCTAAACATATAGTTAATAGGTGTTTCAGGTAGCTACAACTTTTTTCGCTTCATCAAAAAGTATGGAAAATTAAGGATACGGTCATTTGGAGTCGTTGGAAGGGCAGTCACCTACAGCAATGCCATTTTCGCCTGTGAGGTCGCTGCGGTATGTCGCAGGCGACTATTTTGCTGCAGACGCTCGCGGTCGCAGTGGACTGTGGCATCGCGTCGTCTCATCTGCGGACAATACTCAGCCAGCGCGACCCATAATAATTGTCGCATGGGTAGTCGGAAAGGCCTTTTCACCAAGCGACCAAAAGTTCAACATGTTGAACTTTCGGTCGCGTGGTTGCCGCGATCTCCTATTGTCCTTCTTCTGTACTCCTCAAGTGAACGTGATCGCCAACGCAGCGATCACTGAAGCGATTATGTAAAAAGACCAATCGGAGGGACTTAGGCTAAGCCTAAGAATCCATTCACGCGATTTTTGTGCCGCGCGATGTCGCATCCTTTGTCCAGGACCAACGCGGCATAAACAAACAATGCTTTCGAGCGTCTGCGGCAAGAAAATCGCGTGAATGGATTCTTAGCCTAAGAATCCATTCACGCGATTTTCTTGCCGCAGACGCTGAAAAGCATTGTTTGTTTCTGCCGCGTTGGTGCTGGACAAAGGATGCGACATCGCGCGGCACGAAAATCGCGTGAGTGGATTCTTAGCCTGACCGTGCGACCAAATTGTGTAAGCCTGACGCGCGTAAGGCTTTGTTATTTTTCCGCCGCACTGCACACAAACAAAGGCTTTCAAAGCATAAATCACGCGCGTTGCCCTGTCGCACGCGAATTCGCGTTCGGTGTATCCCTAACCTAATTCAGTCGAGTAACAATCTGCCGCAAACAGGAGACTACAAAGTGAAAATGTTCAGTCGCTGGCCTGGTTGCAAGGTCGATCGCAAAGAAAATCGCTCGAAAAATCGCTGGTGTGCGGCGCCCTTTACGATACTTCGTAATTGTACATTTTAAAAATGATTTTTCCATTGTCGGACTGATGATACTTCGGACTGATGGGATATCGGACTTGTGGGATGTCGGACATGAGGGAAAACCGAGGCGATGACATACAAGTATCACGTCCGCTTAAGCTAGGAATCCACCATTGATTTTCAAGCTGATTTTGCGTTGCGACTTGCTTTGCGTTGCAACTGGCCACTCGATCGCCGTAGTGGACTCGCTAGACGTGATTTCCACCAATGGCGAAGATGTGGTCAATTTCAGTCGGAAATCGGTCGGCGACCGGTATCAGTTCCTTGCGATCGTATTCAATCGCAGTAGCGGTTTGCAAAGCAAATCGCAAAGCAGAAAATCTACGGTGGATTCCTAGCTTAAGGAACGAGCTTGAGGTGGTGGCCAATTGCATACATGTACTTAGGCCAATAATGCATTGGCTTCGGAAAAATACACGTAGAGCTTACCATTAGAATAAATAATAAAATATGAACTTGAGTCTCGACAAGGAACGAACTTGAGGTGGTGGCCAATTGCATACATGTACTTAGGCCAATAATGCATTGGCTTCGGAAAAATACACGTAGAGCTTACCATTAGAATAAATAATAAAATATGAACTTGAGTCTCGGCAACGATGCGGTCAGTGTGCCCCGCCCATTTGCCTCGCACATGATAAAGACAGCAGCTGTGTGACTTGAACGAGAGAAAGTTACACATCTTGCAAGTGGAACACAATGCGCAGATAACTGCGCACTCCACCATCGACGTGATGAAACAACACAGGACTGGTTGTACACTGGGAGCAGCGAAGGTTCTTTTGAATGTTAAACCAAACTTCCTAGTAGCTTCAGAACTCACGATCAAGATGATTTCTATGAATAAATGCGTAGTGAGAAGTGTCATTCTCCCACTTATATTACAGGGCTGTCTTATACACAATTATTTCTATACATGTATAACGAAACGGGAAGCAATATTTCCTGACGGTGATCGGCGAATGGTGTCGACATCTCTTACGTGATCGTGGAACTATGCGCCCTAATGTGGTGCCCCAGACTGCCATCTGCTGATCGTCGAAAGAATCACCAGCAAGGCCACCCAGGGGACTAGAAATATGAACTCCACAACAGAACAGCCTCACCCCGGGTAAAAAATACTTTGATTAACAGAGTGGAGCTATTTGGCCAGATGCAAGCTGTAGGTGTCGTACGTAACGACACAGCCAAACATATGACGGGCGTCAGCTAATCGAACAGATTTCGGTCAGATCGATGAAGCAGGACGAATGAATGTCGACATAAACAGTGTAAGAATCCGATTCATTCCATTCTTGAATAGTCTGAAAAGTAATATGAATGCTTACTTCTAGTAGGTATCCGCCATGGACTGCTGACGACTGCGCACGACTAAGCACATGCATGGGATTACTGCCGGACGTACACTCATGGAAAAAAGTAAATGGACAGTAGTTTTTCTTGAATATCTCCAAACCAATGCAATGTAGGAGACTGAGAATAACATATGTGATAGCAAATTTTCCTGGCTATTTGATGATATCAAGGTCCAGAAAATCCGGTGAAATCCACCTTTGATAGAAGGAATTTTGTGAAGTCGTGTTTTTCGCTACATGTATTTTCTCAAATTTTTATAGCAGTGTGTTCCTCTCATGGAGAGCTTTCATATCATATCTTAAATTTTCAATTATTTTAATTAGAAAGGTGGTTTTAGACAACTTTTATCCAAATTATTCTGCACATGTCAGGCACACCTTTGAAACGGCCCGCTCCGGCCTATTATGAGCTGTGTTGTCATTTCTACTTCACAATTAATGAGCAAAACCAAGTCATGGAAGGTAGTGGTCATAGGGTCAATTTCTTATGTAGGGTCAATTTTTAATACGGATCCACTTGTTACGCTCCATTGGGTATCTGGCCTACTGTGCTGTGTGATAAAAACAGACGAAGTGCACTAAAATGAATTGAAACCGGCACCGTTATGTTTCATTTAAACATGAATTGTCCTATCAACTGAGTGCAGGCCTATTACCACAGGCACACGTCAACACAAAAAAAATCTATTGAATGGCCATTTATTCTGATGTATTCAACAGACCAATGACAGCAAGAGACTGTGTCAAACGTGTGTCTAGCATGTGCAGAATAATTCGGATAAAAGTGGTCTAAAACCACCTTTCTAATTAAAATAATTGTAATTTAAGATATGATATGAAAGCTCTCGATAAAGGGGAACACATTGCCATCAAAAGTTTCAGTCAAAACCTGCAAATCAGAAAGTAGCGAAAAATATGACTCCACAAAATTCGTTTTATCAAAGGTGGATTTCACCGGATGTTCTGGACTCTGATATTATCAGAAAGCCAGGAAAATTTACTATCACATATGTTAGACTCAGTCCCCTACATTGCATTGGTTTGGAGATATTCAAGAAAAACTACAGTCCATTTACTTTTTTCCATGAGTGTACATGTAGTCGTCAGTAACCCGTGGCGGATACCTATCTAACCTTGATGCTTAGTAGTAAAGGCGTACTGGCGTTATTTCCACCACCGCCATTGACAAAATTCGGCCAGTAATTGTCTCTTAAACCCTGTGCACACGTAATTGTATTATTGATACTTTAGGCATATGCTGGTTCACCCAATCGAACCACAGAGAGAACAAGAGACAACTGGCCGAATTTTGTCGATGGTGTTGGTGGAAACAAGCATGACAACGTCATTACTCCCGCCGCCTGGCGCTGAATTATGCTTCCTGTATGCGTATCATCCCAAAGTGCGGACCGGGATGGGCTCGAACATAACCGCCACTCTGAGTGTATCAAATATTGGAACCAGTGAGTGTTGGTTAGGCCTGGGGTGGCCTGGAGGTGAGTAGGCCTTTTGAGTAAGCTTATGTGTGGATTAATTGTAGCGTCGATAACAGTGGGTTGGCATAGATTCAGGTGGACACCCGAACAATGGCCTGTCCACGGTTCGGGCGTGTGTGTAGTGGTTACGTTCGAGCCTCTGTGCCAACCCACTGTTATCGACGCTACAATTAATCCACTCTATAGGCCTAACCAATAGGACTACTCATATCTCCAAGCCGCCCTAGGCCTAAATCAACAATGACTGGTTCCGATTCCTCTGGGTCTCCCACATGGCGTCCTGGCCATTCGTTGTTCACGCCTGATGTAACGCATTGCAGGGGCAAATAAAGGCCCCCATCCAAGTAAGGAACGAAAGTAGCTTGAGATGGCCTCTTGCATAGGCCTACATGACATTGTACTTACCGAAGCCAATAATGCATTGGCTTCGGAAAAATACAATGCATGTGCCAAGCTTACCATCAGAATAAATGTGAAAATATAAATTTGAGCCCATGCAACGAGGATGTCAGTGAGCCCCATCCATTTGTTCCGCACGTGATAAAGACAGCCACTATGGAACTTGGACGAGAATAAATTACATGTCGTGCAAGTAGAACACGATGCGCAAACAACTGCGCACTCCACCATCGACGTAATGAAATAACACAGGACTGGTTGGACACTGGGAGCAGCGAAGGTTCTTTTTCTTTTCTTTCTAGTGGCTTCAGAACTCGCGATCAAGATGATTTCTATGAAGATATGGGTACTGAAAAGTGTCATTCTCCCACTTATATTCCAGGGGTGTCTTACAGACAATTGTTTTCTATGCAACGAAGCCGGAAGCAAAATCTTCCTGTCGGTGATCGACGAATGGTGTCGCCATCTGCTAGGTGACCGTGGAACTATACGCCGTACTGCGGTGCACATGGCTGCTATCTGTTGTTTGTCGAAAGAATCACCAGCAAATTAGGCCATCCTCCACGGGAAATATACTTATCGTTTTAGAAATATGAATTCCCCAATGGAATAGCCTAATCCCTCGGTAAAAAAAATACTGTAACAGAGGACCTAGTGGACCAGATGCAAGCTTTAGGTGAGGTAGGTAACGATACAGCAAAAAATATGACGGGAGTCGGGAACCAACGTGATAAGACTGGTGTTCTGTCCAACCCATACATAGCCAACACCTAGGCTAGACGACGAAACCTTAGCTGACAAAAATGGCCGCCATCACTTGAGACGTTCAACACGCTGTCGTAGCGTGACTAACCGGCCTTCTTCAAAGTAAGGTACCATACGGCAACAGTCTCAATGCCTAACTGGTATCTTAGATCATTTAATACGTGCAGATAGATTAAAACAGTTTTGTCGAGCATGCATAAACGAGGTTGCCTAAAGGTCAAAGGTTACGTCGGCCACCACTAGATAGAAAACGTATTGCATAAATGTACAGTGCCGATTTAAATAAACTGAACTGCACAAAATTTACATGTAGCCTATACTCATATCATTATGATCTCTCTCAGGCCCTCCGCCGGTGAGCCCACTAGCTCTCTTCTCCCAGTCCTCTATGCGCAGATATTTGCTTGAAGGTACGTGGTAACGGACTCAAAGATCATCATCGGCGACATTATGAAGAGGATATCGCGATGATACTCCTGATACATGTATGAAATCAGAACTATCGAGGTGCACCGCAACATGTTATGCGCCACCAGCATGTCTCTTGGAGAAATGGTGATAAAGTCGAATTGTTATCTTGCGAAGAGCTAATAATACAGTGGAATAATGTTAACTTTTTAATGATACTTCCGCACTTGTGTCAAAGAACAAAATCTATAAACGAACTAAAGGATAATCATTTGTATTGAATAGAATATTCAACCTTTTCTTATTTTTGCTTTGTTAATCCATTCTCATTGTCTCCAGCGAACAAAGCGTGTACGAGTCTCTCTCTCGCGAATCCACTCCGACTACAATAACGATGTAACACCTTTTATTCTTGAGTTGTGGAGATTTCAAAACATAATATTTTTTTTTCACTTTCTACGTACACATTCATCAAGCTTATTATGTTGTATATGTAATGGAATAGGCCCTAATTAATGGGATGTTGTTTATCAAACACTTTCTTTGATCATAAGTGATACATCTTCATACAACCTCCAGGGTTTTAGATGGACGTTTTAAGTGGGGCAATCCAGAATATAGTTTAACCTCTGGATAATAGGGGTCTCTACTGTACTATAGGTTATACTATTCACTTCATGTTCAGTGAGTTTCATTGTTCATCAGTTGACCTTGACCTTGACCTATGATGATCAGGGTCATTGCATAATCGAAATTGGCATCCTGCATGTAAATAACCTAAATATGGGTGTTATCAATCAAACCTCTACTGCTACCACTGACAGAGACATCTCAAATTATCAAGTTTGACCTTGACCTGATCATCAAGGACATTGCATAATCGAAATGGGCATCCCCAATAACCTAAGTATGGGTGATAACACGTCTCTACCTCAACCACGGGCAGAGATATTTCAAATTATCAAGTTTGAAAATATCAAAATCTCATGATATCTCAATCACCCGGATACATGAGGCTGAGAATTTTAACACAGTCCTGTCATTGGATAAGCAGGCATGAATTAAGACTTGTTTCATATTGATCAGTTGACAATGTGGCAAGTTATCTCAAAATATCAAATTTTTATTGAACGTCGATATCACCATGACCCCACCATCTCAGATCAAAAGTAATCAGCTCATTTGATTCCTAGGGTATAAAAACCTAAGGGTAGAACTTGTTTCTATTGCTCTAGGCAATATATCAAGTCTGATACGATGATTACATCAATTGTATTGTATTGATTTTATTTCAAACATAAAGTTTTACAAATATAAAAAGCCGAGGCATTTAATGTGGCCCTTTTACAACTAAAGATAAAATTTGGAAAAGATGGAGGAATAATTAAAGAAAGGATGGAAGAAAGAACAAAAATAGAAATAATGTGAACCGGATGGCAGTAACCCGTCATAAATGGCTGTGATATAAAGACAATAAATTTAAACAACGGACCGGAATGGACAAATGAATGCAGATATCGGTATACATTGCTAGGGATGTTAAGACAGGTACAACGTCAGCTATGTACATGGCAGTTCTCTCAATAATGGATATATTTACAGAGTGCAAAAAGTTAGAGTGTCCCCACAATAGAATACGACAACGATCAGTGGTGCGAGAAGAATTAACAAAGCGAGAATCATATGAAGTGATCTCCCGAAGAGAGTCGAAAAAATGTTGTCGAGTAACATTAATTAAAGGGCATTGGAAAAAGACATGTGGAGTTGTTTGGGATCTGAAACCACATGGGCATCGAGGGTCTAATACGTTCGTAAAATTATGAGCAAAAAGGTGGCTCTTGAACAAAAGGTCACATCTGGCTTTATTTAAAGTAATTTCCCGATCTCGAGTAAGGTTTAGTTTGGTGGTAGATAAGCGATTCTTTTTACCTGCAATGTGTACTCTAAGGTTGTATATAAAGGAGTTTCTAGACATTATTTGTTCATCAATGATGGAGGGATCTGAGGTTGAAAATGATTAGATCACTTTTTCTACGTGTAAGTTACGCTCCTCTATTTGACAACTCATTTTTGAGTTTCTGAACAGTCCACTTTCCATACTCTGCCATGTTGCAAACAGTGACACTAGGACCAATAGTACAGAAGAGCCACTTGGAGGCGTAGTTTTCCCTGGACAGCCCATTACAGTTGTCTGTTCCATAAAATGACATTAACCTAATGGTAGCATTAACTTAAATCAATGCATTTTCCATTTGAGTACTCGTACCATTAGCTCAAAGACACTTTATGAAACAGGCCCCAGCTCGTTAGTCAAGACAGCGTCTTTAACAAATTTCCACGCCTTGCGGGCACACAACACGTTTTCTTGCCCGTACAAGTGTAAGGGAAAGGAACTAAGTGGAAAAAGGGTCCAGTAAATCATGTGCTATGCAGGGTTTTCAAAAAAATGTCCAGGCCAAACCAGACATGCAGGCCTAGACGGTGATATACGACTTCCTCCTCTGGTACACCTGTACAAAACAAAAGACAATAACGATGCAGTGAAAGTGCTGGTTTATTTGTACAATGTGATTATATATATGTATACTTGCTTGTGGGCCAGAGAAAGTGTCCAGCGAACAATATGGAAACAATAGAAATGCTATTGTTCGAGGGACACTTCCTCTGGCCCACCCTGTAGTATGTCAAAGCAGATACTATAATGTTGTGGTGGTGGTCACTCCTGGTAAATAGCACATTTTATATAATATCATGTTTATGTCACAATGTATCCATTGTCACGACAGGTAGCGCTCCTACCTCGCACTGACCTGTCACCGCGCGCTCAAGGCATCATGGGAAACTTTAGGACTACTTGTTGCATTTTCAAGATGGCGGGCGATTCCTCGCTTCGAGTTGATAAATTGCAGAATCTCCTAAAATAGGCCTACCAAGGATGTCTTCCTGTGTGGGTATCACATTATCCGTCATGATTATGACATACATAGGCCTAGGTATGCTGTACATGTCATGTTAGCCACTGACAGCTGCGTTGGTGCGTCGTCACACACTACAGCACTTGGTCTACATACAGTAGTACACAATGACTGTGAATAGTGGCTGTCGGGGGTCATCCAATATCATCCTTTTCTTCTCGATAATGTCACGTCTATGGCAACTTGTCATCAGAAATGAAAAATCGGTCAATTATTTGCAAAGTCTGCACGAAATAAGCCTCATGTCGCTATTTTCCTAGGATCTACTTTCGTGGCGGAGTAGATCACGTGATCACCCAGTTCAAGTTGTGATGCGGCTCACGTATTTAGAAACTAACAAATTTTTGTGTGATGCGCCGCGCGCGGACACAGGTCTGTGCAAAGCAGTCTCAACAGCAGTCTTGCGCAGCCTGTGTGGACACAATGCAATGTATCCCAATTCACCAAATATCTTCTGGAATAGTTTTCACACATCAGAACACTGCATTGGGGATTACTTGAATTGACGCCTTGATACAAACAGGGACGTTCGTGTTTAATCAGGTAAATCTTATCTTTTGAGCAAGATTTTAATTTATTTAATACATGTATCTCGTGACACTACAGGGTGGGTCTGGCGCTCGTTCACCCTTCATTCGTGGTATACAGGAGCAGAGAATTCGGTCAATCTTTCCCTGCTTCTAAAGTGTTGGGAGTCGGTAGTCATACAGCGGCATTGAGGATATACATGTACGAAATTTCCAGATAGCTGAGAAGTATTCATCTGGGGTGAGTTTACCTGGGCCTGGTTTCACAAAGAAGAAATAACTGAAGTGGACTTAGTTAACCTGTCATCTAGTTTCAGCTTAAGTTTTTCAGTTAAGTCTTTTCGAACTTAGGGGTCGGACTTAGACCCGACTTCTGATTTTTTGTCACACGGGACACTCAGTGGTGAATTTCACGAGCCAACTATGTACGATCGCTTCATAGCGATTCTGTTTTTTTTCAGGCTTTCACCAATGATTTGAAAGTGTGTAGGCTGATGAAAGAATAGCCCCCTTCGCAATAAACTTTATTTCGCACGTCCAGGTGTCAAATGATGTTCATATTCCTTACATGTATTTCTTTTTTTTCCTTCAGAAAATGGCCAGGCAACTCAAATTCAAATCGACCGATGTAAAGCGAATTTACAAAACGGCATGACGTAAACGTACCGTGGCTTGATTATCTCCCCAATGATGTCATGAACCACATGAACCTTTTTGAGAGAGCAACGGACTGTCCGAAAGCCCTTATAACTCTGTGCATTAGTCTATGGGGGCCGAAGACATGTATGCAAACGGCTGAAGGTGCCCACCTCACCTCTCAACACATTCGTAATATCAGCGTGCAACCCTGGTGGCGGGAAAACAATTACCTATAACAAAGTAACTGAACCTGTAGTAAAGATGTTTTATGAAAAGGCTGGTCATCGTCTGCAATTGGAAACATGGACCACGGCAGGCCTGCAGGCTCACCAGAAAGAGGTTGGTGGTTATGGTTACGTCACCAGTGATGAGGGCCACAGTTTGCTGAGTGCCTTCAGGTTGAAAGAAATGAAGGGAGAAAATGAGAGGTCTACACTGCGTTAAATGTGGGATAGGAAAGGGGATTTTTTCCACGCTAAGTAGTGGCCCAGTTGGATAGAGTCCACCTCCATAGCCTATATGAATCGGTCCAGCCAGAGCCACTTCTATCGGAACTAGCTCAGTTCCGTGTGATGACGGATTTTTTACCGCTTTCTGTTCGTGGTTAACAAACCACACCTTCATACCAGTGGTGTTGTTAGAGACAACGCGAGAGTATTGAACGAAACAGGAGAAGAGATTTTACTCATTTATTCGAGCTTCTGTATGAGACGCACAAGGATGTGAGGACATACAAATTTACTCAAGAAGGCAAAGAGGCATACGATAAACTCAGTGATGATTATGCCAACTACGTGAAGCATAATTCCACAAATCACACCTCAAATTAACCGGCTAGGTGCAATATTTCCATGTGAATAACTTCTTTATGCAAATTAAGGCAAGATGTTGGTAATCAGAGGTCAAAGTATCACGCAATATGGTTATCTCAAAATATAATATAGACAAAAGAGATGTATACATGTAATTTTATGTACAGCACCGTAGAGCCTTATCGAATAGGGTGCTTTATAAGTACGGGTGGTGGTGGCGGTGGCGGTGGCGGTGGCGGTGGCGGTGGCGGTGGCGGCGGCGGCGGCGGCGGCGGCGGCGGCGAAACAACCGAAACCAAAACCTAACAGATCTGTAACATAATCTGCAATTACCTTCGCTAGGCATTATGGGTAAACCCGGATAATGCCTTAGCCTTCAACTGCTGTGATGCGCCTGCACAAAAGTGCAGTGAATAAATTTAGGCCTTTTTCTGCCAAAATTTAGGCCTTTTTGGAAACAATAATAAAATATCTACCAATAAAGCTCTCAAAAACGGCCAAAAAAGGGTATTTTGAGGTTGCAGTTGTCAAAACGTACGGAACTACATCGGAAGGATAAAACCAAATTACTCAACAGGTTCTTGGTTAGCTCAACCAATCAGGACACTGCATGAGTGGTCACGAGGGTTCAAGTGACAGAATGTAAACAAGACCATGTGCTTATCAGCTGTCACGTGCTTCTGTTGACCAATCAGATAATTAGGTCGACGAAAAACGTTTCGTGTACGTGCCCATGAAATTCTTCAATTCCACTTGGTATGTATTGGAACTACGATCCTCCGCCGAGAAAGTAGGGACCTGATGGCAGTGTCACTAGGTCGAAGACTGGAGATGGCGCTGTGTGCAGTTTGCATAATCTGTTGACTTAATCACAGCAACCTCAGATCTGTTAAGAGAATTTCTCTAATAACTTTTTTATTCCACCAGGTATCTCCAATCTCCGGGTTTTCAGAAAAATGATCAAGAAATCGGCCTCTATAAATGCAATCACTTGGTTGTTTTATTCTTGTTTTGATGTAAAAGTCATTAAAGACAATGTATCACGACTTCATTGTTTACATTCAATGTTTGTAAACATGGATATTTACATTATGTTACTTTGGACTTTTGGGACATGCCAACACACCAAATTGAATAGTTTCGGTATCAAAAGAATTTCTAGAGCGGCATGCCACCAACAAATTACTCATCAAACAAAGAAAGATTAGACACAAACAAATAAATTGAAAAATAAACAATGATTTTCGTGGTCCGCGAAAATATCCGTGATACATTATCTTTAACACTTACCGCTAAGTGAAAGGAGGTGTTACACCGTCTCGAGTTAAGAAGTCTGTGTTACAGATCTGTCAAGTAAGTCGGCAATCTTGTTTTCACTCGGAGATATACCTTCTTTTCAAGATGTTTTCGAAGAATTAATGCAAGCTGTAGCCGTAGAACATTTAGAAAGGGCTGATAATCATGTTCGAACGTCTGCTACAAGTTCGGCGTCACCGGAGATACACATGAGATTCACTGTAGGCCAGTTAGAGGAGATAATTGACGAATTTCATGCATGGCAAATCAAGGTAGGGCAAGGCATGTTACATCTAGGCAGATGATGGAGACATTTTTTTCACTTTCTTGCATCTGGGGGTTTCTATCGAGAAGTTGGTTTCGGTCAAGGTAAGGCAAAGTCGACTGCCTTTGCCCATCTGCATGATGTGGTGGGCTTTTTCATGCATATAACCCCTCAGCACATCAGTTTCCCTGGGCCAGAAGAATTTGATGAACTTGCACAGGATCTGCACAGGATCTGCTCGATGTCGATGGCAACAACAGGAGAGTGATCATGTTCATTGATGCGATGATCGTACGGATCACCCAGACCACGCCGGGGACGCATATTTTTGCGGGAGAAATGGCAAAAGCTGCGATTCCATCAATGTACAGTATGTAGTTAATAAATATGGGCGAGTTCGACATGTGATTTCGGGCTTAAGCGGATCAACCCATGATAAAACTGCCGCAGAATGGTCAGAGCAGCTAATGGAGAATTTACGCGGGCAACTAGATGATCACGCCGTGATGGGTGATCCCGCATATAGGAACTTGCATCCAACGGTCATGCACACATTCACAGGAAATGGACTGAATGCTGGTCAAATAGATTTAAACAATCGTGCCATGAGGCTTCGCTATATCATGAAAAGGTCGATTCGGGCAACGGAATAGGAGCAGTCAGCTGCGCATATTGCCAATCTAGATGGCAGCAAAGTTCTAGTGGACCAATGTACGGGAAAGTCTACGTGATTGCTGCTCCATCAATAGTGACTAGGTCCGCTAACCTGGTTCCCTGGGCTCCGACGGTGGTACTGGCTATTCTTGTAGGAGCCCAGGTATCCGCAACCGTCTATAAATAGCACTGACGTCATCACTGGGAAAGCCGTGTCCAAAAGCGAAGTGCAAAACAGATGTGTGTATTACCTGTCAGAAATGACTTCTCTGCTACACGTTGTCAACAATGTCTGTAGAAAATGTACTCCCAATGGATAACTCAAATGTATCGTCGATATACTTGTAGTTTTCCATGATTTTATTGTCTGAACTGGCCCAAAGCGAAGACGCCATCATAATTTGAAATTTGATTGTGTACGCGGGTTCATTCCAGGCACTCGATTCACCGCAAAATTAAGCAGAGCTTAATCGTTAATTATCCGTTGTACATTTACAATACATTGTGCAATGCATGGCGTGCATTTTATGTAAACATTGGCCAATAAAAGTAACTTCCAAAAGCCGGATGCGCCTAAACTACTAGCTACGTGGGAGGCGGTATGAAGTGATTCAAATCGATAAATTATTGACCACCGATCAGTCTTCGCGATCGCAAAAAATCGATGATTAATACACTGACAGTCCATAAATAAACATCACCAAAACATTATCATGCAACCCCGCCCCAACCCCGCGCTGATTGGTCAATTACTGGCACGTGACCGTCGAGACAATAGAAGGGGGGATTATGGGACAGGGCCCATGAAAATGTTTTGCTGACGTTTATGGACTGTCAGTGTATTAATCATCGATTTTTTGCGATCGCGAAGACGATCGGTGGTCAATAATTTATCGACTTGAATCACTTCATACCGCCTCCCACGTAGCTAGTAGTTTAGGCGCATCCGGATTTTGGAAGTTCCTTTTATTGGCCATGTTTAAATAAAATGCACGCCATGCATTGCACAAAGTATTGTAAATGTACAGCGGGGGCGCTGATGTTTAGGCCCTTTCCACCTGGCTGGCTTCACACGTGCTAGGTGCGATAAGGCCTATTGCATTTTCTTATCTAGTTATGGTTTCCGATCATCAAGATCGGAGTAGTTGGTCGTGGTGTCTGTCCGTCTGCCTGGCTGTCCATCCGTCTGTGTGTCTGTCCGCCCTGTAACTCGGCTACTGCAACAGCTACAGCCCTGAAAGTAACTCACCCCAGGTAACTTGATCCTGGCTACACGATGAGCTCATTGTTACATGTCTCAGACATCTGGGTCATGGTGATATTGATATATCAAATGTTGATGTTTTGCCCATGCCTTTCTGTTAAAGCGCTGGTAACTTGGCTCCTTGACCAGTAACAGTTCTATTAAGTTCCATTCATGGATCGGTACTACTTACTGGGATCATCAACTTTCGTCTCCAGGGTCGGTATCACGTGCACATTGATACTGATATATCGAATTTGATACTTTGAGATATCTCAGGATCTCGTCCAGATAGCGGCTACAACTTTGCCTTATCCCATCATAGTCACTCACGGATGTTATTGCTACTTATATATTGTCCACCTGGAGTTTGCAGGTCGCATGATATTTTAGTGATATCATGGTGAAATTCGATATGTAAATTTGATAATCTGAAATAACTCGACAGCTGGTGTAGGAAGGAGCCTAAGACATTCACCCCTAAGGGGTTATCACTTATGCTCTTTCAGATTATGCAATGACCTTGATTGTTTGAGCTCAAGGTCAAGGTCAAATTTAAACTGAACTAGTACCTCTGTCTCACGAACTTTAACAGAAGACCAGTGAGCATCATGGATCCAAGTCATATACCTCGATTATCCAGGATGCTTCTTTCATTTATGCAATGACATTAAAGGTCAGAGGTCAAGGTCACGGTAAAATATAGCTGTAATATTGGAATAGCCAATAATGTTGACAGAGAACTTGCTAGTGAACTGAAACCAAGTACTGTTGAGGATGGTCTTCAATTTTTGCAATGACCTGAAGGTGGGATGTCAAGGTCAAGCTTAAACAGTCCCGATACAGAAACATGTTCATGACATAACAGTCTAGAAGTCTACCTGGCACTATTACTATGGAAGCAACATGATACGTAGGTTATTGACGATGCTCTTCCAGATTATGCAATGACCTTGAAGGTAAGAGGTCACGGTCAATATAAATTCAGGATGCTACTCCTGATTATGCAATGACCTTGAAGAAGCAGCTCAGTTACCAGCACTGGTTCATATCTTCAACAATTAGCGAGCAGCTATTATCCCTGTGACACATTATACATGTTCCTGCATCTACAGTAAACATCGGAAACCATTGACATCGCTCCGATGTCCCTCTCTTGTTCGCCTTCGTGTTCGTGTCGCGTGTCATCCGATGTAAGCCCAGCCTTAAATAAATGAAAGGAATGCCCGAATATAAATCTCGGGAAGGTAAGTCTTGGATTCATTCATATTGAAAACATGAAACCAACATCGTGCCCACGTAATATGGTAATAGCAAAATGGGCGGATATGAAGCCAATCCGGTGTAACGTTTCTGAGCGTTCCCCATCTGCGAGTGTTCCCCTGCTATTGTCTGACGGAATAAGCCGCGACTCGACAATGGGCCGATTTTATAAACGATGGCTAAGATAACCATCGGGTTTCATCACCCCATAGTTGACAAACTGTTTGCTAACCGAAATAAATTTTTCGATTTTATGAATCGTTGATAGCCAAACATTCTAAAAGTAAAAATGTTTACTTTGATTAATTAGCGGTTTCCAGAACAGCCGATGGTTAAACCGAGGTTTATCTTAGCAATCGTTTATAAAATCGGCCCAATGGAGGACACACAGAGAAACGTGTCGATCTATCTGCCAGTGTTTCCTGAACAATGGGGGAACACTGACACACGGAAACACTGAAAAACTTTACACCTGTATAACTCCGCGACCACAGTATTAACTTTTAGTCAGGAAACAGAGTATCACGGCTGCAATCAATATATAGGGCTAAAGAGCCTGTGAATATACTCTAACCTCTTAGATGTAAAACCGGTTCATTAACTTGGTTCAAGACCGCCTCCAATTATTATGCAGTAAAAAGGGAACATGCATTGCTCTCTGATTGGCCAGATATTCTGTTGGCCAAGTCATGAACTTCTGCTTGCTCATTCAAGACATATTGTTTGGGTTGACCTGGCTCTTTTATAGGAAAATGGGGTTCCTGATGTACGAAATTTGAAGAAACTGACCACAGTTGTGACCTTGATGCACATCTTACGTCACCAAGCTGTACAATTACCAATGACACACAATGGGGTGCAGCAGACGGTGGTACGCATTACATCAGTAGTCCTCAACTCACACTATTACATGGCGAAGTGAGGTTGTCACGACCTGGTGATCACTGCCCAAAACACAATACCCCCAAAAAGATCATAAATAGTGGGTGGTCCTAGGCCTTGACTGGAATATTTGGAACTGGTTTTACATCTAAGAGGTTAGAGTATTTCTGAAAAACGGTTACCCTGGTCAGAAGTGGAAATCAGACAGACCTGTCGCAGTTGCATGCTCATCTGTGACAAACAACAAGAAAACCATCCTTTGGTTTTATTTCAGTTTTTTCTGGATTTTTAAACAATCGCAACGTGGACTTGATCTCAATTTAGGATCACGTTGTTCTAGCTCACACGGTTCCATATACAAACTTCTCTCTGACATCTTCCTTCAACACCCACACTTGTAATGGCGTAACCGCTGCTATCGGCTTGTTCCAGCGCGGAACTACTCTCTCCTCAATCTCCAACGCAGAGGTTAGACGGTTTCACCTTTAATACTGAATAAGTGGAGCATCATAAAATGCGGAACGACACGGCACTGCGGAGGAGTTTGCTCTCTCCTGTTAACTTCAAAATTTAACAGTCACATGACTGTCAGGAACCGAATCACCGACGGACCAATTGAAACCTGCGATGGTGGGTCCCTCCTTCAATGAAACCATATCACCTGTCACGTCACGTGACAGTTCTTTTGAATGGATGTACCTATTGATGGAGTACTTGGACAAGTGTTGGACCCTGTNGCGATGGTGGGTCCCTCCTTCAATGAAACCATATCACCTGTCACGTCAGGTGACAGTTCTTTTGAATGGATGTACCTATTGATGGAGTACTTGGACAAGTGTTGGACCCCGTTGATTCTCATTTTTGGTGTACCAGGGAACATTATGGCACTTCTTGTCACGCTTATGAAGCATAACCGAAAAGTCAGCACATGTATCTACATGGCTGCCTTAGCTCTTGCCGACACGGGAGTCCTCATCGTAATCGGCTTACGTTGCGCGTTTTTGGTTTTCACCTTTGCTGGAGAAAAGATGAAGGCAAATTTGCCATTTGTTGGGTAGGTATTAATTTCCCGTCTAGGTCGACTATTATTGAGTATACCTACCGATTTTTTCACGACAAGCATAGGTCTAAAGGTGGCCTAAAGGAAGACTATCCCAAGTAATGAATGCCTCCGTCTGTGCATCCACAGCATCGCCCGCCCCGGCAGTCAGAGCGAATACCTTTGTAGCGTAGGCACTATCTCAATACGTTTTCTTCCCTTGGCAGCTTCTTGTGGTATGGTGCCAACGTATTCGCCATCAGCTCGGGTCTCTTCCTGGCCGAGATGAGCATAGACCGCGCCATCGCAGTGATCTTCCCAATGAAGGCAGCGAGCATTTGCACGGCATCAAGGGCCGCCAAGATCACAACAGGAACGTTCATTTTCGAGTGCATTGTTCAAAGTCAGGACTTTCACATGTACAAGCTACCAGATCCTCCTAACGGTCTTATGCTCCGAGAACTTCCTCCGCATCTAAGTTGGGCCGTGACGGTATTTACCACGTACCTTATAATTTTCGGTACTATTTTTCCTTACGTCATCTTGACGGTTTCAAACGCATTAATCCTGCTCAAGGTTCGTCGAGCCGCCGAGGAAAGAAGGAAACTTAAGTCAGGCGATGACAAAGGGCAGGAACAAGCCTCAAATCTAACAAAGATGCTTTTTCTTACATCTACAGCATTTATTTTGTGTTCTTGTCCTATACGTGTATGGGCGGCTGTTGCAGTTGCACTCTATGATGTCGGGGACAGGTACTGGGCGGCACGTTACTGGTTTGAGTATTGGATTCTGACGGAACTCTACCTCTACCTCTACAGCATTTTTCTTTTGTTCCTTTCCGAAACGTATCTGGGAGGCTATTGTAGCTGAAGCCTATGATGTCGAGGACAGGTACTGGGCCGCACGTTACTGGTTTGAGTACTGGCTTGTGACCGAGTTTTGGCTTCTTAATTTTGCTGTCAATTTTTACATTTATTTTCTCGGCGGTGGACGCCAATTTCGTAACGACGCACGGACCATTGTTTTGACAAGATGCTGGACCAGGTCATCGCTACAGAATTAGGCCTCGTCATAAGTGACGTTGAATCCGATGATGTGTCAATTATGTTGTTTGATACACATACATAATGTGGACTGTAATCTCGAGCAGGTATAGTGACGAATTCCAAAGGAACTGGGCTTGATAATACTTGCAGGAATCGATGGTCGGCGAGATGCCTTATTGTACCTCGGGGCCCACTCATAACCTTACGTCAAAGTGTGATACGTACTTATCTTTTGTGTGTTGAACAAAGGATATCCCGGGTAAGTGTCACACTTGGACTTATGTAAGCCTACTTTAAAGTCAAAGTGTGACACGTATCCTTTGTTTAATACAAAAGATAAGTATCCCACTTTGACTTAACTACATGTCTGCTTATGAATATGGACCCAGATTCATGCGTCAAAAATGCCTGCACACAGAAAAATATTCATCTCAGCTTGAGATAAAAATGTCTTAAAAGGCTTGTCCGTAAAAGAAGTTACTTTTGTATCTCAAGTTGAGATCTTTGAATCTCAGTACGAATAACTTATGTTTCATGTTGAGATAGGACTGTTGAGATTACGCAACTGAAATAATTTTGGATCATGATTGCAATGGCAGAAGCGGCAGTATCAAATGTATTTACTAGCGTATGGTTAAAAATGCAGAGCTGGCATCATCTGTTCAATGTAGGAGGGTCACCCCCACCCCCCATGACTCTGGTAAATTTACATCGGTTCTGACTGTGAAAAATCGTTCGCCGACGCCTTTCATCCTTCGTACGTGCCAGTAATGGACTTGTGGATGCTTGGGAGTCAACTACCACGCCCCACGTGATGTCAAAGGCAGGCTATGCAATGGAAATTACAATCAGTGGATATTATCTGAAAAAAGTTTTTCCGGTGACCGTATTACAAAATACAGTATCAACCTTAGGTAAGGAAATAGAGTATCATGGCTGCAACCAACAGTAGGCCGAAAGAGGTGAATTCTAATAAACAGAACATGTACTGGTATCAGAAGCGGACATGACACAGATACGTCGCAGATCTGCCTGCTCAGCTCTGATGGAAAACAAGAAAACCACCCCAAACCATTTGTTTCAATGTTTTTCTAATTTTTTGAAATCCCAACGTGGACTTGACCTCAATACAGGATCACAATGTTCTAGCCCTCACGGCTCCGTATACAAACTTCTTTGTGCATTTGCCTTCAACACCACCAACCGCTGCTATCGACGTGTTCCAGCGCAGAACGACTCTCTCCTCAATCTCCAACGAAGAGGTTAGACTATTTCACCTTACTGAATGTGGAGCATCATAAAATGCGGAACGACACGGCACTGCGGAGGAGTGTGCTCTCCGCTGTTAACTTCCAAATTCAATAGTCACATGACTGCCAGGAACAGAATCAACTTTGCCCGAGTTGAAACCTGCGATGGTGGGTCCCTCCTTCAATAACACCATACCACCTGTCACGTCACGTGACAGTTCTCTTGAATGGATGTACGTATCGACGGAGTACTTGGATAAATTTTGGACCCCGTTGGTCGTCCTTTTTGGTGTACCAGGGAACATTATGGCACTTCTTGTCACGCTTATGAAGCACAACCGAAAAGTCAGCACATGTATCTACATGGCTGCTTTAGCTCTTGTCGACACGGGGGTACTCATCGTAATCGGCTTACGTTGCGCGTTTTTGGTTTTTACCTTTGCTGGAGAAGAGATGAAGGCAAGTTTGCCATTTATTGGGTAGGTATTAATTTCCTGTCCACGTCCACCATTATCGATTATACGAGTAAACCTACCGATTTTTTTCACGACAACAAGCACAGGCCTATAGAGGAGGCCTAAACGAAGAGTAACCCAAGGAATGAATGTCTCTGTGCATCCACAGCATCGCCCGCCCCGGCAGTCAGTACGAATGCCTTTGTAGCGTATACAGGCCTACTTTCTCGTTACGTTTTCTTCCCTTGGCAGCTTCGTCTGGTATGGTGGCAACATATTCGCCATCAGCTCGGGTCTCTTCCTGGCCGAGATGAGCATAGACCGCGCCATCGCAGTGACCTTCCCGATGAAGGCAGCGACCATTTGTACGGCATCAAGGGCTACCAAGATCACAACAGGAACGTTCATATTCGTGTGCATTGTTCAAAGTCAGGACTTTCACATGTACAAGCTTCGAGATCCTCCTAACGGTCTCATGCTCCGAGAACTTCCTCCGCATCTAAGTTGGGCCGTGACGGTATTTACCACCTACCTCCTCATGTTTGGTACTATTTTTCCTTACGTCATTTGGCAGAAGCGGCAGTATCAAATGTATTTACTAGCGTATGGTTAAAAATGCTGGCATCATTTGTTCAATGTAGGAGGGTCACCCCCACCCCCATGACTCTGGTAAATTTGCATCGGTTCTCACTGTGAAAAATCGTTCGCCGTCGCCTTTCATCCTTCGTACGTGCCAGTAATGGACTTGTGGATGCTTGGGAGTCAAAGTCCTACCACGCCCCACCTGATGTCAAAGGCAGGCTATGCAATGGAAATTACAATCAGTGGATATTATCTGAAAAAAGTTTTTTCGGTGACCGTATTACAAAATACAGTATCAACCTTAGGTAAGGAAATAGAGTATCATGGCTGCAACCAAGAGTAGGCCGAAAGAGGTGAATTCTAATAAACCGAACATGTACTGGTATCAGAAGCGGACATGACACAGATACGTCGCAGATCTGCATGCTCAGCTCTGATGGAAAACAAGAAAACCACCCCAAACCATTTGTTTCAATGTTTTTCTAATTTTTTAAAATCCCAACGTGGACTTGACCTCAATACAGGATGACGTTGTTCTAGCCCTCTTATCACGGCTCCGTAAACTTCTTTGTGGATCTTAACAACTTGACGTGTTCCAGCGGGGAACGACTCTCTCCTCGGTCTCCAACGAAGAGGTTAGACGGTTTCACCTTACTGAATGTGGAGCATCATAAAATGCGCAACGACACGGCACTGCGGAGGAGTTTGCTCGCTCCTGTTAACTTCCAAATTCAATAGTCACATGACTGTCAGGAAGAGAATCAACTTTGCCCGAGTTGAAACCTGCGATGGTGGGTCCCTCCTTCAATAACACCATACCACCTGTCACGTCACGTGACAGTTCTCTTGTTCGACGGAGTACTTGGATAAATTTTGGACCCCGTTGGTCGTCCTTTTTGGTGTACCAGGGAACATTATGGCACTTCTTGTCACGCTTATGAAACACAACCGAAAAGTCAGCACATGTATCTACATGGCTGCTTTAGCTCTTGTCGACACGGGGGTACTCATCGTAATCGGCTTACGTTGCGCGTTTTTGGTTTTCACCTTTGCTGGAGAAGAGATGAAGGCAAGTTTGCCATTTATTGGGTAGGTATTAATTTCCTGCCCACGTCCACCATTATCGATTATACGAGTAAACCTACCGATTTTTTTCACGACAACAAGCACAGGCCTATAGAGGAGGCCTAAACTTTCTCGTTACGTTTTCTTCCCTTGGCAGCTTCGTCTGGTATGGTGGCAACATATTCGCCATCAGCTCGGGTCTCTTCCTGGCCGAGATGAGCATAGACCGCGCCATCGCAGTGATCTTCCCGATGAAGGCAGCGACCATTTGCACGGCATCAAGGGCTACCAAGATCACAACAGGAACGTTCATATTCGTGTGCATTGTTCAAAGCCAGGAATTTTACATGTACAAGCTTCGAGATCCTCCTAACGGTCTTATGCTCCGAGAACTTCCTCCGCATCTTAGTTGGGCCGTGGCGGTATTTACCATGTACCTCCTCGTGTTTGGTACTATAATTCCTTACGTCATCTTGACAGTTTCAAACGCATTAATCCTGCTCAAGGTTCGCCGAGCTGCCGAAAAAAGAAAGAATCTTAAGTCAAATGATGACAAAGGGCAGGCGCAAGGATCAAATCTAACAAAAATGCTTTTTCTCACCTCTACAGCATTTTTCCTTTGTTCCTTTCCGAAACGTGTCTGGGAGGCTATAGCATCTGCATCCTATAATATCGGGGACAGGTACTGGGCCGCACGTTACTGGTTTGAGTATTGGATTCTGACCGAGGTTTGGCTTCTTAATTTTGCTGTCAATTTTTATATTTATTTTCTCGGCGGTGGACGCAAATTTCGTAACGACGCACGGACCATTGTTTTGACAAGATGCTGGACCAGCAGGCCATCACTACAGAATTAGCCTCGTCATAAGTGCCACTGAATCCGACGATACATTGTGGACTGTAAACTCAAGCAGGTATGGTGAGAAATTCCAAAGGAACAGAGGTGTGAGAGGAAGCAGCGTCCTAGGAATGCAAGTCCGCCAAACAATAGCCCGCTATTGTAAGGTTATATTCGAATGGTCATGGTCTCTCTAGCCATATATTCTAATCCCACGCTGTACAATAAGACCGAATTTTGGTTCCTGGGGGACTTGGATTTCTTTCACACCTGGCTACTTATACATGTAGATCGATGCTTTGCGAGATGCCTTATTGTGCCTCGGGTCCAATCACACTTAGGTCAAGTGTGATACGTAGTGGCCTACTTACCTTTTGTGTTGAACAAAGGATACCCCGGGTAAGTGTCAGACACTTAGATTTAAGAACTATAAAGTCAGTCTGACACGTATCCTTTGTTCAATACAAAATATAAGTATCCCACTTACATGTACGCGTACAAAGCCACACTGTATTGAGTTCAAAAAGTGCTTACGTTCTCCGAGGTTAGTGTAGTGTAAAATGTACTATGATCTATGTTGATACATTACAGCTCTGCGTACTGTTTTTTCAATGTGTGCTGAAAACTAAGCATTGATTTTTTTAAGTGCGTATCATGCAAGCATTTTGAGGACCTTCACGAGACTATGAGACCTCTACCTGCAGTCTCCTATCACTTTGAAAATGCCGTAAAATTCAATACTGTGAGGCTTTAACTACATGTATGCTTAATTCACTGTAAAAATGAGTGTTCTGGCGTACATGTAGAACATTAGCGCACGTAATTGTAACAGATAATGAACGTGTCCGGGTGTTCCTATCTTCAACATCAAACGTTAGGACTTAACTTTGAACAGCTGGTGTCATTAACGTCATTAACTATGAACAGTTGGTGTCAACGTCTAGAACACCAGCAAGCGTTGTGAAGAGAACACTAGACTGATTTAGAACACTAGCTGCCGTTNGGCTCCTACGGTCCTGAAAATGACACCATTCCTGTTGGAATACCGTTACGCATGACTGATCTGGCACTGTTTAAACAAAATGACCTAAAATTGCATTTGTTGCAGGGCGAGGATTCCTGTTGTTATTTACATTCTGTGCCTTATTCATTGCATAACATTCACAGACAATGCCCAGATGGTAGCGTAACTGCTGCCACTCTTCCAATAAAGAACTCAACGACAAAGAGATAAAAAACATAATTTATTCTTTGTCAACAAAATAACATCTTTTATGTTGCTCTCAGCAAAGTGTAAAACAAGAGATATAAACGTAATTTTTTATGGCACTTTGTGCTTCCCCACTTGGTTTTAGTCATGGTCAAGTTCTCATGGCCCCATCATGGCGGAAAATGTATCATCTTACAAAGGTAAATCTCAACCCTGCAACAAATTGGATTACATGTACCAGCCATTTCGTTTGAACAGTGCCTGATCAGCCATGTGGAACTCTATTCAGGCGTCAATGGTATCAATTTGAAGCTGAGATCCAGACGATTAATATGACCTATGTATATTTATCATATCCATCCTAGATTTATAGATATTTGAGAAATTAGAAGACGACCGTCTAGTCTCGGACACCCAGCCGTTCTATACACTCCGCAAACTACGTGATATGAACGTTTGGCATGTCTGGGCTACACCGACATTTCCACTGTTACACTAGCGCATTGTGGGTAATGCTGTAGCATATATGTCACGTGACAAAAGGTGGCTGCTTCCATTAACGGATTATATTTTACCTCACAACCTTCCAAAATGTCTGAATCTGGCAATGAATCGATTAGCGAGACAGTGTCCAGGACAGCATCAACTTATTGGAGTTGAATTCCAGGCTGAATGCTAAGCAGGAATTGTGTATCCGTATGGAAGACGAGATCGAGAAAACCCAACTGACAGAATATGGCCGTCGCCATGATGAGATCACATGATCACTTCTCTTGCCCAATCAGCAGCCGGATTGTGATTCTCAAATGGGAGGAATCGGCGGATGGAAATGAATGACTAGCTCTGTCCCTGATTAGCCAATCAGCGATGGGTGTTGAAATAAAATCACCCATTAAGACCCCCGCCTCGGGTTTAATTAGTCTCCGCCACGCCACGTAGCGGCCGAGCGGAGACTCTTGTGTTAGCTAGGAAACTTTCTCGGCCAACCAACCTCAGACCAGGAGGGGGCTTACGTGCCTATGCGTGTGTGCATTCTGCAGTGCTTCACGGGCTCCTTGCAGTGTCGTAATTTTATCAGCATATAACACGAAGTTTGGACGAAACTGTCTTTCAATAAAATATTTTGGTGTCACGATTTGTGACTGCTGGTATTCTTTCATTTCCACGTCGGGTGTATGTTGTTTAATTTATCCATGCTGATGTTTACGACGATGTTTTGCGCCACGACTGCCGTATGATCCCAGCCTGACAACCAACATGGACGACATGGCCATGAACATGACCATGACGAACATGACCATGACGAACGTGTACATCCAACTCGGCTAGGCCAATATCCTCCATGTCCTCGGCCCATATCCCCCATTTCCCGATCGGCATTCTGTTTTTTGGTAGGCCCTAACGAAACTGTCATTCCTTTTGACATTTTGGCCGCAAAAAGCAACTGTCCGAGGACATGGCGGGATGGGGATGGTGTCCGAGAACAGGACCGCCGTCACTGAAAAATGTGCCCTATTCTCGGACACTTTTGGAAGTCAAATTGCGCGAAGCAGAGTGGATTAAAATACATCAAAAACAGTTTCCGGTTCAGTTTACGTCACTTTCATCAATAAAACCTTACATTCGTTCTTTCATGTGGTATTGCGGGTCAAAATTGGCCGTGCATGTCTTAATAGGCCTACTCTTCATTCCAGTTCCAATTGGCGCGAGGTTTATCAACGATAGCTCCGCAGCGCCTGGCCCGATTTTGATGAAACATACATCAATCGACTTGTCTTTCTTGGCGGTATCTTATAATCCAAGTTTCATCGCGATATTCCCACTATTTCTCGATATTTTGACCCCTGTACATTTGCACGCGAGGTTGTGTACAAAGTGTAGTTCCACGATTTGGCCGCTACGAGCGCTGTGTTTTGCGAGGTCGCGTCGATTTTTCGTAGGGGTGGGCAACCGCTCCTGCGTTCACGTGTTCAGCTGAGTTTTTCCCTGTGAGTTTATGTGCTAGAAATATGGATGTTTTCCGTTGCTATATTTGACTAAATGTAATTGTATTCATCTGACGGACAATAAATCTCTGTTAGCATGGAATAAACTGAGGTCAGATGCGAACTGTCTGAGAGGCTTCTCTCCCCCGAACAAATAGTCCGATCTGACGTTCCTCGTGTGGCGCTGGTGATGACGTCATTTCAATGGAGGCAGCCGATCGGCGAAAATGACATTTTTGTCAATTTCAACGACTTAACTGCAATAAAGTCCGATGAAACTTGGATTATAAGATACCGCCAAGAAAGACAAGTCGATTGACGTATGTTTCATCAAAATCGGGCCAGGCGTTGCGGAGCTATCGTTGATAAACCTCGCGCCAATCGGAACTGGAATGGAGAGTAGTGTGACATGCGACGCGTGGCGGAGACTCCAGAGTCTGCATGCAGACTCAACTGACAACTCTAGTTTCTATTCTAAAATACCTCAAACTAAACATTCATAAAATTTAGGTTCTGTGCAATTTGATTGCAAAATAGGCCTACAAATATCAGCGAGGAGGCTCCGCACTGTGAATCACGCACTGTGTGTACAAACCTGTACATCGTGCCTGTATCGTGTACATCTGTGTGCAGCGCTAACAGCAAGCTGCAGGAGTCGAAATGAGATCGCAGGGTGCTTTCTGCAACAACGGATTATCCGCACGAAATTTACCTGATGGTACAAAACGACGTTGGGATAGGTCACTGAGTATCCATCTGGCCGACATTCGCAGCACTTACTCGCTGAATGCTCGAAGCGAGAAATGCTGGACGCCAGACGCCATTGCCACTGAGCCGGGGGTCTTGGTTGTAGTCACCCAGACCCACTGCATTCAGAATGAGGCTAACGCAAATATCCATTTGAAACATACGCACGAGATACCAAGGTATTTTAGAATACAGTGTAATGTACATGTTTGAATATGGACCCAGATTCATGTGTCAAAAATGCCTCTTTTTTCTAATTTCTAACAAGATATATTTCTTCACTTTGGCATCATGGCCGTAATATCTCTCATTTTTCCCAATACATTGCAGCACCACCATCTTTAACAGGCCTGCTGATGGTAACAGACTATCCAGACCACCTGCTTGCTGGTTGTCGTGTATAGAAAACATGGCTTACAAAAATTGGTACCAACAATGTGATTGTTTTTACACGATATATGCCAACGGCTACGCATTTTTTGTGCTTCTCTCGTACATGTACACTTTGCATCAGCGTTGCTCATAACCAAATCCATTTTCGTTTGTTACCTTACTCCTTCCATTCTTGCAGTAATAGTACTCTTTCGTTATTAAACATACGATATGCGGCGGTCGAGGTTACGCAACTGATTACAGAAGTAATTTTGGAATTAGTAGAAGCGGCAGTGTCAACTGTATTTATTGACGTACGGTTCAAAATTGACAACCGGCATCATCTAAATGTAGCCCCCCCCCCCCCTACAGACAGGTACATGTAAGTATGTGGGTCTCACATACCCCTGCCACGATTCTGGTAAATTTCTTGCAGTTCGGACTGTGAAATATCGTTCACCATCCATCATTCTTCGTGAAAATAATGAACTTCTTGGCAACCTTTCCCTTTCCACGGAAGCAACCAGCAACCTCATTCAACGTACCTGTGATCTTCAGACAGGGCGACCAATAGGCTGACAGGTTGAAGGAAATTACAAATATATTTTGGCGGGAAAAGCTTAATTTTGGCGTCAAAAGTCAAAATAAATGGATGGAGATATCACTGTTAGAAATTATTAATTTTACAGTTAGTAATTTTGCAGTAATTTTACAGAAAGTGCCTGCAGCAGAGTCCCCAGCACTTTCTGTAAATTTACATCATTTTTAATGGTATGATTCATGTTTTCCTGTATTGGTTGGACTCCATTGGACATCCCATTATGATGCCTTCTGGGAGCAGTATGAAAATATAATTTGGTCAGCCTCCAGTCAAGTCTCTGTTAACATCTATTTAAGTCTGTAGTTTTACAGATCACGCTGTAATTTTACAGATCCAGTGCTGGGGACTCTGCTGCACAGATTTTCTGTAAAATCTTCTGTTATTTCTAACAGTAGAGGACGAGTGTTCTGCTGCTGCGATGGTAATCGCACTAGCTAAGAAGCGGCAGAACAGAACAGGAAGAAGAGGAAGATGTGATGGAAGAAGTGGATTGGTAGAAGTAAGTATTCAACTGGGAGCGTACACACCCTTTTGGGAGAGCTGGCAATGGAAGACATCTCAGCATAGCCTACCCAGGTACATCAATCACATTTGAAGAACTGCTGCAGAAGGTTACCCCAATCAATTCTTTCATGTCTGTGTTTACTTCGTCAGCCGTTGAGTCATGTGACGACATACAAATCACATGGTCTGAATCACTATTCTGATTGGCCAGATGCTCTTTCAACCTCGTTCAACCAGCGAACAACCAGCGAAGAACAAACATGTTCGTTCTTGGTCGCTGGTTGAAAGAGGTTGCCAGAAGGAAGTTGAAAGAGGTTGCTAGATGCGTTCACACATGGCAACCTGAGGTTGCAGGTTTCAAATTCCCGGTCTTTCAACCAGGTTGCTAGAGATTGAAAGCAAAAAGTCGCCCCGTCCCTGAACCGACCTTGAATAAGTGGAGCATCATAAAATGCGGAACGACACGGCACTGCAGAGGAGTTTGCTCTCTCCTGTTAACTTCCAAATTAAACTGTCACATGACTGTCAGGAACAGAATCACCGACGGACCAATTGAAACCTGCGATGGTGGGTCCCTCCTTCAATGACACCATACCGCCTGTCACGTCACGTGACAGTTCTCTTGAATGGATGTACCTGTCGATGGAATATTTGGACAAGTGTTGGACCCCGTTGGTCATCCTTTTTGGTGTACCAGGGAACATTATGGCACTTCTTGTCACGCTTATGAAGCACAACCGAAAAGTCAGCACATGTATCTACATGGCTGCTTTAGCCCTTGTCGACACTGGATTTCTCATCGTAATCGGCTTACGTTGCGCGTTTTTGGTTTTCACCCTTGCTGGAGAAGAGATGAAGGCAAGTTTGCCATTCATAAGGTAGGTATTAATTTCCTGTCTACGTTGACTATTCTGGATCCCACGCCAGTACTTCCCCACTTTTTCACGACACCAACACGCTTCAAGTATAGGCCTACCCAACGGGAATGAATGTCACAGTGAGTGCACAACAGCGCCTCTCGGCAGTCAGAGCGACTATAGGCCTACTATCTTATTATACCCTTCTTCTTGCCGTGGCAGCTTCATCTGGTATGGTAGCAACATATTCGCCATCAGTTCGGGTCTCTTCTTGGCCGAGATGAGTATAGACCGCGCCATCGCAGTGACCTTCCCGATGAAGGCAGCGACCATTTGTACGGCATCTAGGGCCGCCAAGATCACAACAGGAACGTTCATATTCGAGTGCATTGTTCAAAGCCAGGACTTCCACATGTACAAGCTACCAGATCCCCCTAACGGTCTTATGCTCCGAAAACTTCCTTCGCATCTAAGTTGGGCAGTGACGGTATTTACCACGTACCTTACAATTTTTGGTTCTATTATTCCTTACGTCGTCTTGACGGTTTCAAACGGAATTATCTTGCTGAAGGTTCGCCGAGCCGCCGAGGAAAGAAGAAAACTTAAATCAGGCGATGACAAAGGGCAGGAGCAAGGCTCAAATCTAACAAAGATGCTTTTTCTCACCTCTACAGCATTTATTTTATGTTCTTGTCCGAAACGTGTATGGGCGGCTGTTGCCTCTTCGCTCTATGATGTCGGGGACAGGTACTGGGCCGCACGGTACTGGTTTGAGTATTGGCTTAGGACGGAATTGTGGCTGCTTAATTTTGCTGCCAATTTTTACATTTATTTTCTCGGCGGTGGACGCAAATTTCGTAACGACGCACGGACCATTGTTTTGACAAGATGCTGGACCAGGCCAACGCTACTGAATTAGGCCTCGTCGTATAAAGTGGCGTTGAATCCGACGAGCATGGTGAGGAATTCAAAAGGAACTGGGCTTGATTACATATAGGAATCGGTGCTTGGCGAGATGCCTTATTGTACCTCAGGGTCCGCTCACAAACATATCCACTGTACGTGTCACACTTAGACTTAAGTACTTTAAAAAGTTAAAGTGTGACACGTATCCTTTGTTCAATACAAAGGATAAGTATCCCACTTTGACTTACATGTATGCTTATGAATATGGACCCAGATTCATATTCATGCGTCAAAAATGCCTGTTTTTCAAATTTTTATTCATTTTGGCATCATGGCCGTTTATCTCTTATTTTTCCCAATGAATTGCAGCACCACCATCTTTAATAACACGCCTGCTGATGGTAGCAGACTATCCAGACCACCTGCTTATTTGTGTTTTGTAGTAAACATTGCGTCCAAAAATTGGTACCAATGTGATGTTTTTCCACGATATATGCCGAGGGCTGAGCATTTTTAGCTCACCTGCGGTGAGCTCTTACGATGGTGCAGCGTCCGTCGTGGTCCGTTAAGTAGGGCAAGTTTTGTAACCGCTGGAGCTATTGAACTGAAACTTGGTACAGATATACCCCTAGGTCATATGACCTATGGCACCAAGTTTCGGATGATTCGTGACTTGGCCACCAGGTGCCTAAAACCAAAAACACAAAAAGTGCAATAACTCCTGAACTAATGACTGGATCGTCTCCAAATTTTTATCATAGGTGTATCTAATGAGGATAAATAACAAAAAACGGGTTTTTTATTTGACCTACTTTTCAAAGTCACAGAGGTGAAAGTTCAGAATTTTGCCTTTTGGTGGCACATTTTGTAACCGCTGGGGCTATTGACCTGAAACTTGTTACGTATATACCCCTAGGTCATATGACCTATGACCCCGAAGTTTCGGTCCGATTCGATTCTTGGCTTGGCCACCAGGTGACCAAAACCCAAAACACAAAAAGTGCAATAACTCCTGAACTAATGACTGGATCATAGGCCTACCCAAATTTTTATCATAGGTGTATGTAATGAGGATAGGCCTACATGTACATGACACATGAAATGGATTTGTGATTTGACCTACTTTTCAAGGTCACATAGGTCAAAGTTCGAAATTTTGTCACTTGGTGACATGTTTCGTAAATGCTAGGGCTATTGTCCTGAAACCCTTCATATGTAGCCCTATGTCAGTGTTGACCTATGACACCAAGTTTCGGTCCGATTTGATTCTTAGCTTGGCCATCAGGTGGCAAAAATGAAAAGTCAGATTCCAATAATTCCTAATAAACGAAGACGATCCAAACGTAAGTCTGGATCGTCTCGAAATTTTCATCATCGCTGCATCTAATGAGAATACATGACATGTAACGGGTTTTTGATTTGACGTACTTTTCAATGCCACAGAGGTCAAAGTTCAAAATTTTGTCATTTGGTGGTACGTTTCGTGGCTATTTGACTTCGTGTGATCAAGTGTCAAGGCTTGCCCGGGAACATTTCGATTGAACATTTGTCATTTGTTTTTCTGGTATTCACCCACGTGAGCACATGGTTCATGGAGCATTTCACTGTGCTTCTCTCATACTCTTTGCATCAGCGTTGCTCATAATCAAAAACATTTTCGTTTGTTACCTTATTCTTTCCATTCCAGCAGTAATAATACTCCTTCGTTAAACATACGATATGCGGTAGTCGAGGTTACGCAACTGATTACAGAAATAATTTTGGATCATGATTGCACTACATGTAGCAGAAGCGGCAGTATCAACTCTATTTATTACTCACCTACGGTTCAAAATTGACAACCGGTGTAACGGTACAGAGTGCCCCCTGTAAAAAGTGTCCACTTCTATTGTTGAATGACGGAATAAGCGAGATGACTAAGAAAACCAATCCCCAGAGATTAGAATGTAACAATAGGATCTTTTGTACCTGGGACAGTTTTTCCTGGGGACATTCTTTCCCTTTACACCGGCATCATCTAAATGTAAGTAAGTGGGTCTCACACATCCCATGACTCTGGTAAACTTCCAGCGGTTCACACTGTGAAATATCTTTTACCATCCATCCTTCTTCGTGACAATAATGAACTTCTGGACGCTTGTGAGTCAAACATGTCAAAGCCCTACCACGCCAAGTGATGTCAAACGCAGGCCTATGCAATGGAAACACAGTCAGTGGATATTACAGGAAAAAGGTATTCTCGGTGGCCATATTACAAAATATTAACTTTTAGTCAGGAAACAGAGTACAATGTACCACGGCTGCAATCTGAATATATAGGGATTTGAATTTGATAACTTTATTGAGCACCATAAATATATACTCTACTTTCATCGATTTAAGACCGGTTCTGGATATTCAAGCCACGCCCATTCTGTATAACTTTGACCTCATGGTTCGAATCCATGATTTAGGAGACAAATACCCGTGTCGTTTTGAAAAACACATGAAGAAGTAAAGGGAAATTTGCCATGCTCACTTTATGAGATGTGTTACAACCACCCCGAAATTTTTTGACGGGGCAGGTGGTACCACTCGACTTTGGACCCATTTTTCAGAGACATGGATAGAGATGGCTAAACTTTGTTTAGTGCACAAGTGACCATTGATATCAAATATTCAAAAGACCAAGCAGGTTATAAATACCTCCTGTAATAAGGAAGTAATCGACCTCAAAAGAAAAAGTGTTACAACCAGCCCCGGTCTCCCCTACATGAATCACATTTGAAGAACTGCTGCAGAAGGTTACCCCAATCAATTCTTTCATGTCTGTGTTTACTTCGTCAGCCGGTGAGTCATGTGACGACATACAAATCACATGGTCTGAATCACTATTCTGATTGGCCAGATGCTGATCTTTCAACCTCGTTCAACCAGCGAACAACCAGCGAAGAACAAACATGTTCGTTCTTGGTCGCTGGTTGAAAGAGGTTGCCAGAAGGAAGTTGAACGAGGTTGCTAGATGCGTTCACACATGGCAACCTGAGGTTGCAGGTATCAAATTTAGGGTCTTTCAACCAGGTTGCTAGAGATTGACAGCAAAAAGTCGCCCCGTCCCTGAACCGGCTTTGAATAAGTGGACCATCATAAAATGCGGAGTTTACTCTCTCCTGCCAACTTCCAAAGTTAACAGTCACATGACTGTCAGGAACCGAGTCAACGATGGACCAGTTGAAACCTGCGATGGTGGGTCCATCCTTCAATGACACCATACCTCCTGTCACGTCACGTGACAGTTCTCTTGAATGGATGTACCTGTCGATGGAATATTTGGATAAGTGTTGGACCCCGTTGGTCATCCTTTTTGGTGTACCAGGGAACATTATGGCACTTCTTGTCACGCTTATGAAGCACAACCGAAAAGTCAGCACATGTATCTACATGGCTGCCTTAGCCCTTGTCGACACTGGATTTCTCATCGTAATCGGCTTACGTTGCGCGCTTTTGGTTTTCACCTTTGCTGGAGAAGAGATGAAGGCAAGTTTGCCATTCATAAGGTAGGTATTAATTTCCTGTCTACGTTGACTATTCTCGATCCTACGCCAGTACTTCCCCACTTTTTCACGACACCAACACGCTTCAAGTAGGCCTACCCAACGGCAATGAATGTCACAGTGAGTGCACAACAGCGCCTCGGCAGTCAGAGCGAATACCTTTGCGCATAGGCCTACTATCTTATTATACCCTTTCTTGCCTCGGCAGCTTCATCTGGTATGGCGCCAACATATTCGCCATCAGTTCGGGTCTCTTCTTGGCCGAGATGAGCATAGACCGCGCCATCGCAGTGACCTTCCCGATGAAGGCAGCGACCATTTGCACGGCATCAAGGGCCGCCAAGATCACAACAGGAACGTTCATATTCGAGTGCATTGTTCAAAGCCAGGACTTCCACATGTACAAGCTACCGGACCCTCCTAACGGTCTTATGCTCCGAAAACTTCCTTCGCATCTAAGTTGGGCAGTGACGGTATTTACCACGTACCTTACAATTTTTGGTTCTATTATTCCTTACGTCGTCTTGACGGTTTCAAACGGAATTATCTTGCTGAAGGTTCGCCGAGCCGCCGAGGAAAGAAGAAAACTTAAATTAGGCGATGCCAAAGGGCAGGAGCAAGGATCAAATCTAACAAAGATGCTTCTTCTCACCTCTACAGCATTTATTTTATGTTCTTGTCCGAAACGTGTATGGGCGGCTGTTGCCTCTTCGCTCTATGATGTCGGGGACAGGTACTTAATGACGTTTTTCGCGGCGTTATTTATAGAATTCCAGGAATAAACACTAACTGATGACGTAGTACACATCGTCAGCCATTGCTGAGAGTTCCAAAATTTCGAATCTGTTCAGTAGAAGCAAAGTGGCTTTCAGTTGAAAAAAAGTGTCAACAAAGTCATTGGATGGTTGCAAAACATAAGTGTATATGTCATTGAAAACCTATCTATGTTTTAGATGATATATTTTTGCGTATTTCTTGTAAAAATCATGGCAATCTATGGTCGAGCAAGAGAACAGTGACCCGAGCCAGATCCCATGTCCAGGCCCCATGTTCCCAGAAATGGGCATCTTTCCCTGAATTTAACCCCGAATCATCGGCTTAGAAATCAATGATTGCAATCACCTACTTCACTCAAATGTGGTCAGATATATTCTTTTATATGTTTTTGACTTTATGAAGATTTGATTTTTTACAAAGAAGCTTTTATAGCGTGGATGATTTGAGATTTTGATGACCCAATGCAGGAAGGAATTCCCCTCAACCTGATGCTGTTGGGTCACGTGACTGAGTATGGACGACATGATTGGCTGAGACTGCGTATATAAATAGATGGAGCACATGGGTTTGTTTTCATGAATCTTACACCATTACAATGACATGAATGATGCACAGGATACAGATGTATCAATATATTCTGCTGCAACAGACTTGATCCTTGGAGAATTAGTCCTCTCTGATTAGGAACTGACTAGAAAAGATACTGTTGACGTTTTCTTGGATTTCATTGTGATAGACAATAGATTATACATTATACATTGTTCTTGATATTACATAACATTAATTAAAGATTAAAAACTGCATCATGGAAGCTGGAGCTTAACTAATGTGAGTGTGTCATTATCAGTCCTCTAATTTTCATCTGACAGGCCATTTTCTTTCAGAATCCATTGTATTTTAGGTGTTATGACAATCTCCGCCTACTAATTAGCTAATTAAATATTAATTAATTATGTTATCTGAATAGAAATATGTTGGAAAAGATATTGCATCTGATAGGACATACTCTGTTCTCAAAGTCCTGAAAATTTCATATGATTATCTTAAAAATTAGCAAAGTTATGGCTGTTTCTTTCCAGTTTTTAATTACAGGCGATCACAAAAATCTAGTTAATTGCATGTAAAACAATAGAGACAATTTCCCCGATTTTGTTGGGACTAAAATTGTCATAACTTTGGTGTCTCTTAACCAATTTTGACAATCTGTTTTGTAGTAAACATTGCGTCCAAAAATTGGTACCAATGTGATGTTTTTCCACGATATATGCCGAGGGCTGAGCATTTTTAGCTCACCTGCTGTGAGCTCTTACGATGGTGCAGCGTCCGTCGTCGTCCGTTAGCAGGGCAAGTTTTGTAACCGCTGGAGCTATTGAACTGAAACTTGGTACAGATACCCCTAGGTCATATGACCTATGGCACCAAGTTTCGGATGATTCTTGACTTGGCCACCAGGTGGCTAAAACCAAAAACACAAAAAAGTGCAATAACTCCTGAACTAATGACTGGATCGTCTCCAAATTTTTATCATAGGTGTATCTAATGAGGATAAATAACAAAAAACGGGTTTTTTATTTCACCTACTTTTCAAAGTCACAGAGGTGAAAGTTCAGAATTTTGCCTTTTGGTGGCACATTTTGTAACCGCTGGGGCTATTGACCTGAAACTTGGTACGTATATACCCCTAGGCCATATGACATATGACCCCAAAGTTTCGGTCCGATTCGATTCTTGGCTTGGCCACCAGGTGACCAAAACCCAAAACACAAAAAGTGCAATAACTCCTGAACTAATGACTGGATCATATCCAAATTTTTATCATAGGTGTATCTAATGAGGATAGGCCTACATGACACATGAAATGGATTTGTGATTTGACCTACTTTTCAAGGTCACATAGGTCAAAGTTCGAAATTTTATCACTTGGTGGCATGTTTCTTAACTGCTAGGGCTATTGTCCTGAAACCCTTCATATGTAGCCCTATGTCAGTGTTGACCTATGACACCAAGTTTCGGTCCGATTTGATTCTTAGCTTGGCCATCAGGTGGCAAAAATGAAAAGTCAGATTCCAATAAATCCTAATAAACGAAGACGATCCAAACTTAAGTCTGGATCGTCTCCAAATTTTCATCATCGATGCATCTAATGAGAATACATGACATGTAACGGGTTTTTGATTTGACGTACTTTTCAATGCCACAGAGGTCAAAGTTCAAAATTTTGTCATTTGGTGGTACGTTTCGTGGCTATTTCTGACTTCGTGTGATCAAGTGTCAAGGCTTGCCCGGGAACATTTCGATTGAACATTTGTCATTTGTTTTTCTGGTACTCACCAAGGTGAGCACATGGTTCATGGAGCATTTCGCTGTGCTTCTCTCATACTCTTTGCATCAGCGTTGCTCATAATCAAAACATTTTCGTTTGTTACCTTATTCTTTCCATTCCAGCAGTAATACGATATGCGGTAGTCGAGGTTACGCAACTGATTACAGAAATAATTTTGGATCATGATTGCACTACATGTAGCAGAAGCGGCAGTATCAACTCTATTTATTACTCACCTACGGTTCAAAATTGACAACCGGTGTAACGGTACAGAGTGCCCCCCTGTAAAAAGTGTCCACTTCTATTGTTGAATGACGGAATAAGCGACATGGCTAAGAAAACCAATCCCCAGAGATTAGAATGTAACAACAGGATCTTTTGTTCCTGGGACAGTTTTTCCTGGGGACATTCTTTCCTTTACACCGGCATCATCTAAATGTAAGTAAGTGGGTCTCACACATCCCATGACTCTGGTAAACTTCCAGCGGTTCACACTGTGAAATATCTTTCACCATCCATCCTTCTTCGTGACAATAATGAACTTCTGGACGCTTTGTGAGTCAAACATGTCAAAGCCCTACCACGCCACGTGATGTCAAACGCAGGCCTATGCAATGGAAACACAGTCAGTGGATATTACCGGAAAAAGGTATTCTTGGTGGCCATATTACAAAATATTAACTTTTAGTCAGGAAACAGAGTACCACGGCTGCAATCTGAATATATAGGATAAAGAGGCTGTGAATATATTTATGAAAAACGGTTACCGGGGCAAGAAGTGGAAATCAGACGCAGTTCTGCATGCTCATTTGTAACAGACAACAAGAAAACTATCCTTTTGTTTTGTTTCAGTTTTTTCTCGATTTTTAAAAATCGCAACGTGGACTGGATCTCAATTCAGGATGACGTTGTTCTAGCTCACACGGCTCCATAATTTTATGCAAACTTCTCTCTGACATCTTCCTTCAACACCCACACTTGTACATGTATAAATGGCGTAACCGCTGCTATCGGCTTGTTCCAGCGCGGAGCTATACTCTCTCCTCAATCTCCAACGCAGAGGTCAGACGGTTTCACCTTTAATACTGAATAAGTGGAGCATCATAAAATGCGGAACGACACGGCACTGCGGAGGAGTTTGCTCTCTCCTGTTAACTTCAAAATTTAACAGTGACATGACTGTCAGGAACTGAATCACCGACGGACCAGTTGAAACGTGTGATGGTGGATCCCTCCTTCAATGACACCATATCACCTGTCACGTCACGTGACAGTTCTTTTGAATGGATGTACCTATCGATGGAGTACTTGGACAAGTGTTGGACCCCGTTGGTCCTCATTTTTGGTGTACCAGGGAACATTATGGCACTTCTTGTCACGCTTATGAAGCACAACCGAAAAGTCAGCACATGTATCTACATGGCTGCTTTAGCTCTTGCCGACACGGGAGTACTCATCGTAATCGGCTTACGTTGCGCGTTTCTGGTTTTCACATTTGCTGGAGAAGAGATGAAGGCAAGTTTGCCATTTGTTGGGTAGGTATTAATTTCCTGTCTACGTCGAATATTGAAGACTATCCCAAGGAATGAATGTCTCCGTCAGTGAATCCACAGCATCGCCCGCCTCGGCAGTCAGAGCGAATGCCTTTGTAGCGTATAGGCCTACTATCTCATTACGTTTTCTTCCCTTGGCAGCTTCTTGTGGTATGGTGCCAATATATTCGCCATCAGTTCGGGTCTCTTCCTGGCCGAGATGAGCATAGACCGCGCCATCGCAGTGACCTTCCCGATGAGGGCAGCGACTATTTGCACGGCATCAAGGGCTACCAAGATCACAACAGGAACGTTCATATTCGAGTGCATTGTTCAAAGCCAGGAATTTTACATGTACAAGCTACCAGACCCTCCTAACGGTCTTATGCTCCGAGAACTACCTCCTCATCTAAGTTGGGCCGTGACGGTATTTAACACGTACCTCCTCATGTTTGGTACTATTTTTCCATACGTCATCTTGACGGTTTCAAACGCATTAATCCTGCTCAAGGTTCGTCGAGCCGCCGAGGAAAGAAGGAAACTTAAGTCATGCGACGACAAAGAGCAGGCGCAAGGCTCAAATCTAACAAAGATGCTTTTTCTAACCTCTACAGCATTTATTTTATGTTCTTGTCCTATACGTGTATGGGCGTCTGTTTCAGTTGCACCCAATGATGCTGGGGACAAGTACTGGGCCGCACGTTACTGGCTTGAGTACTGGATTGTCACGGAATTGTGGCTTCTTAATTTTGCGGTCAATTTTTACGTTTATTTTCTCGGCGGTGGACGCAAATTTCGTAACGACGCACGGACCATTGTTTTGACAAGATGCTGGACCAGGCCATCGCTACAGAATTAGGCCTCGTCATAGGTGCCGTTGAATCCGATGTGGACTGTGTAATCTCGAGCAGGAATGGTGAGGAACTGGGCCTGACTACTTATAGGAATCGATGCTTGGCGAGATGCCTTATTGTACACGTACCTGAGAGTCCACTCGTAAACATGTTAGGTAAAATGTGGTACATGCTTGCTTACAACGACCCCGATCTACAATAAAGGCGCTGTGGTTTTGAAGATCTCCATGAGGAAATGAAACGATCGGAATTGTCGTCATATAAGCAAGCAGTCTTCGTGGCGCATACAGAAAGAGGTTGGCGAATCGATCAGAGGGTTGTGGGTTCGAATCTCGGTGCCATCACAGATTATTTTTCGTTTTTTCTCATTTGGCAGCTGTGCTGAGGTCTTTACTGTTCAAGAGCGTGGTGGCAAGTGAAACCAACTGTGACCGTCCAAGAGGGTGTATCTTTTTCAGAGGTAGTTTGGAAGTGCCTTGTGGCTGTTCGTAATTTCTACCTCTGCCGCTTGGGGTATACAGATGTATATCTATTACGTTCAGCTTTAATTTTTGTGTTGAAAAAAGGATAAGCCTTACGTTGGGCGGGAGTAAATCTTGCTATGATCATGTGAAGATGTGGTAACTAGATTTACTCTGATGGCCTGGTGGCATTCCTTTGTTTTCCTGTTTCTTTCTGGTCTTCTCACTCTACCATTATTATATCTGGATGACTTTTGGAGGGACTGACCGCACCACCACCCTCTTTATTTTCCCCTCTTTTCGACCGCTGTTTTTTTCTTCCTGTGTTGTTGGGTGCAGCTGGGGAGTCAACCACAGGTTGCTTCAACCATTCTTAGCATTGTAAGTCTGGTATGCAATCCATGTGATTGGCATTCAATAGCATTCAATACTTGACAATGTCATTTCCATTATGGGCCACTGATGCTTTGCCTTGACCCATGTTAATACTGTATGGATTATTTCAGTTATTTGTAAAATAAAATTTCTATCAACCCTCTGAATTGAGGGCTCCAGATTGAGCCAAAACAAAGGATACCCCCGGTACGTGTCACACTTAGACTTAAGTAGTTTAAAGTCAAAGTGTGACACGTATCCTTTGTTTACATAAAAGATAAGTATCCCACTTTGACTTAACTAGGCCTACATGTATGCTTATGAATATGGAGCCAGACTCATGCGTCAAAAATGCCTGTTTTTCTAATTTTTAACAAAAAATATATCTTCGCTTTGGCACTACGGACGTTTAAGCCTGCCGCATACGAGTGCAATTGTGTCTCCGACATTGCCTCAATAGGAGTTTTTTTGTCTCAGCATCCTGTCACCGCCGGTGCGTCAGCCGCCCCACACGAGTGCAAATTTATCTCCTGTACATGTAGATGCGGTGTGACGTAATTCCGTCATGTTTGATCTGTGTTGGAGGCAAAAAAATCCGTCTCTGCCTCTGCCTCCGACCACCGCACACGATGACATTTGTACGTACATGTAGGAGGCAAAAATCTCCATCGTTGGAGGCAAAATTGTACTCGTGTGCGGCTCGCCTTCTTAGCTCTCCCCAATGAATTGCAGCATCACCATCTTTAACAAACACAGAAAAATATTCGTCTCCACTTGAGATAAAAATCACTTGAACGCTTCTCCGTAGAAGAAGTTACTTTTGGATCTTGAGTTGAGATTTTTGAAACTCGGTAAACGTAACTGATATCTCAAGTAGACATACGACTGTCTCCAGTCAAATTTTCTGGATGACATATTGTGCTGTTATCGTGAGACAACTAAATGTCAGTGTGAGTACTCATAATATTAGTGAGCTTTCGCAACCACCCGGTTAGGCCCTACAACAACGTTTATCTATTGTTCGAGTCAACTCACACAATAGATAAACGTAGTCGTAGGACCTAACCGGGCGGTTGCGAAAGCTCACTATTATTTAGAGAGATGTAATGTGTTGACCTGAGGCGTGAACTGTCATCTCTATCTTTGTGACTAAAATGTAGGCCTACACTGTTAAAAATATCTGTAAATTTACAGCAGAATTTTCACTGCATATTTGATGTAAAATTCATTTCACTGCAAATTGCTGTTTTTTTCACTGGAATTTAACAGCAAGATTGCAGTTTCTCAGTTTAAAAGACAGCATTTGTTGTAGAATTGGCTGTCAAAATACAGTAAACGGGTGGTGTCAAAATACAGATAAGTGTTGTGTTACTCTATTGCCAACCAAGTGCTGTCAGCATTTTTACAGTGTATCCACATGAAATGACGCTCCTTTCGAAATGAGTCCCTGCCGTATATCTTGGAGACTAAAATGTGTGCAGCTGACATGACGTTCATTTCGATACGAATTTACGGATTGTCTGTATCAACCCGACTATTGGGTTCTTTATCAACCCAAAGTGTTGGATCTTTCAACCCGACTGTTGGGTTGATTATAACCAACTGCATGGTTGCATCAACCCTATAGTTGAGTTTTTGGTCCTGATTGCTTTAGGGGGCGGTAGTGGAAACATACAGCGCCGTTTTAGTGCGGCGGTCGAAGGTTGAACCGTCTTATTTATGAATAACCATGTATTGTTAATAAAATTATGCGTCAAGGACAAGCTGATCATGGTTCGTTGCCAAAACCTACACTCTTTCAAAAATATTGTCCAGCACAATGCTTTTGTACACCCGGTGCGTCCGTGCGCATAGGCCTATTTTAATGACAATAAGGAGGTTACTTTAATAGCCCGCGTATTTCGAAAAGCGTAGGCGTGTTTAGGACAAAATATGAAAATTTTGGGAAGACTTTTCTCGTCCATCAGGCATCGCACTTCAGTGGTTTCTTTTCATTTGGCAGCAGTATATTTGTGCGCAGGGCGCGACGTTGAGATTCTTTCACTATTCAACAGGATTCGGGAGATATTCAAAATACGGAAATAATTTTGGATCATAATTGCAATTAGTAGAAGCGGCAGTTATCAGCTGTATTTACTGACATTTTGTTTGTTACCTTATATTCTATCCATTCTGGCAGTAATAGTACTCCTTGGTTATTAAACATACGATATGCGGTAGTCGAGGTTGCGCAACTGAAATAATTGTGGATCATGATTGCAATAGTAGAAGCGGCAGTATCTGTATTTAGTACTGACCTACGGTCCAAAATTGACAACACCGGCACCATCTAAATGGGTACATGTAAGTGGGAGGGTCTCACACACCCCATGACTCTGGTAAATTTCCAACGGTTCACACTATGAAATATCGTTCACCATCCATCTCTCTTCGTAATGAACTTCTGGACGCTTGTGAGTCAAAGCCGTACAACGCCACGTGATGTCTAAGGAGGCCCATATGCAATGGAAGTACAGTCAGTGGGTATTACTCATCTTCGATAATCGAAGGCCGATCTGCTCCCACTGCGTTACATCGCACATCACCCTTCGAGAAATAGACCAGTCGGCGGCGTATCTTGGCACGATGCCAACTTTACCGGGCGACCAATCATATTGCACTTTATATCGGGTCTTCGGCTGCCACTCTTTGTACCACGATTCAAATTTTACAATACCGTTTCTGATTGGCCTCTTCTTCTCGAGGCGGCAGATACGCCGTGGACCGGTCACTTTCTCGAAGGGTGATGTGCGATGTAACGCAGTGGAGAGCACATCGGCCTTCGATTATCGAAGATGGTATTACTGGAAAAAAAGGTATTCTCGATGGCCCGATACAAAATATTAACCTTTGGTCAGGAAATAGAGAATCACGCTGCAATCGATACATAGGGCTAAAGAGGCTGTGAATATATTTCCTGAAAAACGGTTGCCCGGGTCAGAAGTGGAAATCGCACAGACCTGTCGCAGTTCTGCATGCCCATCTGTGACAACAAGAAAACCATCATTTGGTTTGATTTCAGTTTTTTCTAGATTTTTAAACAATCGCAACGTGGATTTGATCTCAATTCAGGATCACGTGGTTCTAGCTCACACGGTTCCATACACAAGCTTCTCTCTGACATCTTCCTTCAACACCCACACTCGTAATGGCGTAACCGCTGCTATCGGCTTGTTCCAGCGCGGAACTACTCTCTCCTCAATCTCCAACGCAGAGGTCAGACGGCTTCACCTTACTCAATAGGTGGAGCATCATAAAATGCGGAACGACACGGCACTGCGCGCGGAGGAGTTTGCTCTCTCCTGTTAACTTCCAAATTAAACAGTCACATGACTGTCAGGAACAGAATCACCGACGGACCGGTTGAAACCTGCGATGGTGGGTCCCTCCTTTAATGACACCATATCACCTGTCACGTCACGTGACAGTTCTCTTGAATGGATGTACCTATCGATGGAGTACTTGGACAAGTGTTGGACCCTGTTGGTCCTCATTTTTGGTGTGCCAGGGAACATTATGGCACTTCTTGTCACGCTTATGAAGCATAACCGAAAAGTCAGCACATGTATCTACATGGCCGCCTTGGCCCTTGTCGACACTGGACTTCTCCTCGTTATCGGCTTACGTTGGGCGTTTGTGGTTTTCACCTTTGCTGGAGAAGAGATGAAGGCAAGTTTGCCATTTATTGGGTAGGTATTAAAGAGACCCTAGGCAGCTTACTATTGGGCTATTAACAGTAATGCCACTATACAACAGGTGGCGCTAGTAATCGTGAACTCATGAATTGTCGATCAAATGTTGAATTGATGAAGTTTTGCTTCAAAAATGTTGGGGGCCCAAGTCATGCCACCAATTCTTTGTTAAAAATCATATCAATGCAAAAAAAAGCTGCCTCCAGAGACCGTTGAATATCCTGTCTAGGTCGACTATTCTCGACCATGGCTGATATTTATAAAAGTTAGCAAATGCTTTTACTTCAAGTTTTGTAATACATTTACATTGGACATTGCTATGCGAATCTTAAGTAAAAGCATTTGCTAACTTTTATGAATACTAGCCCATGACGAGTACATGTACATGTACTTCCCCAGTTTTTCGCGACACCAAGCATGGGCCTAAGTTGGCCTACTCCAAGAAATGGATGTCAGTGCATGCACAACATCGCCCGCCCCCGCAGTCTAGACTCGGGACCCAGTCGTTGTGTCGCTCCGGCCGCCGCACTACACTCCACAAACGACTGGGAAAGCAAGCTGCAAAATCAGCGGCTAGCGTACCGACAACAACAACGGATGTGAATGAGTTCAGCCAATCAGAAACTGCGTCTTCAACGGCCGTCGTCTGCTCTTATTAAGATGTCAAATCAGCTGATTATATCGCAACTTTCTTCGAGGTCAAGGACGGTATCCTGGTGCCTAATTCGATGCTGTGTGCGATAAGCAGTACTTACGGATAAAAAAATATCCTGCTAGTGACTTTGAAAAGTTTCTAGACGGGCGAGAGGCTCTGGTAAATTTCATCAATAACAACCAATCAAAAGTGTGCCAGATTTCCCCTAGTAGATTGCTTTCGGGCAATTTCTTGCATAAGAGTTCAAGAATGATGATCACGTCTCAGGCCCCATGGGCCTGAAACGTGATCACGTCTCAGGCCCCGCACTACGCATGTGTATTAGGTCATATTTATTTCTTTTCACAGGCAATAGATGGCGTGTAAAGTGATCTGAATTGCAAGTGTGGAAGGGATGGTAGTCCTAGAGTGCCAGTCCGAGTAACAATAATTTGCTATCGTGGTTTCTTATAGCCAATACTCGTGTAACGGGACAGTTTTAAAGGCGCGGTCATTCTGCAAATCTGCAGTTGAGGGGAATTTGCTGTTTGTGTTCTTTGTAATTGATTTTATAAGGCTTTGATGACAGGATACACCGTGAGGTCCCTACCCCTGCCTCCCATGTCAAAAGGTATCAGTTGGACTATGTCGCCCACTTTCCTACTTGCTATAAAAGTGATAGTGGGGCCTCAGACGTGATCAAAATGCCCCCCCCCCCAAATGACAGGAAAATGCATCAAAAACACTTAGGCCTAAATTGTCAAACGTTTCGGGGCCCCCAGAGTCAGACCCCCCTTTGGATATTGTGCATGGTTAGCTCACCACTCCGTTGAGCTACGCTCCCTTTTTATCAGTCCTGGATCCTGCCCTGTCACATTTCTTCTTTGCTGAAGGCGCACTTATTAATGACAGGGAGGAGTGGAGGCCTCAGATGTGACCAAGATGGGGCCTCAGACGTGATGAAACAGAAAG
>NMRB01001985.1:28268-43811 GCA_002633025.1 Notospermus geniculatus | reverse complement strand
TTTTCGGCGCTTCGCGCGCCTCTGGGGCTCAGGGAATGGGGGTTGCCCATTCCACGCCCCCCCCCCGTTCGACAACTCCTGGATCCGCCACTGTCAGGGTTAGTGTTGGGGGTAGGATTAGGATTAGGATTAAGATTATGGTTAGGATTAGCTTCTGCTATATTGGTTAGGGAAAAAAAGTTGGTCGTAATGGATATATCGGTTAGGAAAAAAAGTTCGCGCCCAGACCAAAGTGTCCTTCGACCAGTTGGTAACAATAGAAATGCCATTTTTCGAGGGACACATTTTCTGGGCCACCCTGTAGGCGGATGAAATAACCCTATAATCACAAGGTATAAAGGCATTATTAACAACTATTCCATGGTGATGTTGTTGAATTCATCAATATTGTAGACGGATGTTAACAGATCATCCTTAATTAAATTGGTTTATTCATGTGCGTTGTTGAGGGAAATGTTTCGTTGGCTTGGCTTCCATAATTTAATGGACACAAGGCATTTTCATTATGGGATACCTGTATTAAAGGTGCAAACACTGCCTGGGGCGATTTTTTTCTGATCAGGATTCTTCCTGGTTCTAGGAGGATGCCAAACCTGCTAGTGGTAGGGTATGCTAAGCTCTTCTTCGTCATACTCATACTCCCATCTCCACCTTGAGCCCGGAAGTTGGCAGGGCGTCCACTTCAAATTCTCTTTCAAAAAACTGTTGACTTGACCAATCAGAAGCAGGTATCGATTGGTGCGAGGTTAACCTAGATAATCAACCTCGTACCCGGATTGTCTCACTGATTGGTCAGTCTATAAATGGGAATGACGGCATCATAGTTGAATTTGAATTTGAAATTTAGTTGAGCACAACACAGCATCGAATTCAAATGGAAGAATGCATGGTGGCCTATTTTGGTGTGCGCATGACTGTTTGACGTTCGGAAATAGAATTTGAAATGGACTCCCTGCCAACTTCCCGGGCTCAAGGGGAGGCGGAGATGGGAGTATCGCACCGGTCGTGACAGAAATCTTCTTTCGAGACAGGGTCAGAAGGTCGGGCGATGCGTCGTCTCACTGCAAGTCTACAATGTAAAGTCCCGTTTCCACGTTTCCACTCCAGCGTTTTGTGCCGAGGTTTTCTGTTTTTCACAGCATTTTGGAGAATCCTTTGGTGGTTTAACAATACATGGAGTGTAAATTACCCCAATGCCTGTGAAAACCACACCTCTCGCCACAAACGGCGGCAGAGACCGCCATACTGTAAAAACACGGCTTCACATGGCAGTGCTAGTGGCGGTCACGGCATGAACACCGAGCTGATCATTGGCAATTGGATGCTCTCTTGATTTTGTCGATGGGAGCCGATTCAACCTGATACATACCAAATCGTGCAGGTCGGCCAAGTCAATTGCGACCACAGTAAAGTGGATTTGTACGACGATGGCGATTATAATGATGTGTCGTTTACGTTGAAATTGACCCGGGACAAAGTGGTGATTCAGCTAATCCCCTCTCTCACCTGACCTTTTGGACAGACATTGACAAAGACCAGATTTAACGATCATCTGACCAATGCGCTATTTGCACAGCAAGATGAAATCGACGGGTATTTTGGGATGACATCAAACACGGTCGTATATATTTATCATTGATTCAACGAGTATTGAACCTCTTGATCTTTAGGTATGTAGCTGCAGCTGACTAACGTGGGATCGGCTGACGACTGTCTGGAATTGCTCATTATATGTTAAAGTGAATTGCTCATTTGTATCTTAAAGTGAGTTGGTCATGCCAGTCAAAGTAGTCTCGTGCCACCAGACTCTTGCAATTTCCAATTTTAGAGTCTGGTCTATATGGTTATTTGACTTGTAAAACCATCATGGCGGACAATCTACCGACGATGACGTAGAACACAACTACACTGCACTGCATGCATGCATGCATGCACAATCAATGCAAAGAGCATGCAGCATGCGAGTAAAACTACAGTATTTTGTACCCTTGCACTTTTTATAGTATAATTTCCTCCCCAATCGAAAGAATATTAAACATACTTGTCTGAAATTCGAATGAAAGACACTATAAATTGACTTGACAACACAAATTCGGCGATTCACATACTAATTTGCACGCTTCAATTAAGTTCACTGGGCGCAGCCATATTCCTCCTGCAGCTTACGTCACCAACTTTTGAGACCCATGATGCATTGGTAGTGACTAGCCAATCAGCGAAGCTCCCCTTATTTTGAATCATCGGAATAAGGTCACTGACCCAATTACAATGAGAATTTTGTTCTGTGCCAGACCCTCGGTCTGACGACCTCGGAGTATGAACGAGGGGCTGGTTGCGCGAGACTACAGTCAAAGTGTCTGAATGATCGATCGCCGCCATCATGGCTAAGTGCTACCGTATGGAAAATAGTCTGCCAATGAAGACGTTAGGTTGTAAGTCATGATATCTACTCTAGTTGTTGTGATGTTTGTGATCCTGATTCTGCGGTAGCTGAAAGAGACGTTAGGTGGTGCGGCCGTCGTCAAGATGGTCTGTAGCAGCAGATCATAATTTACAAACTTTACAATTCTGTGTAGTGTCTAATATGCTACAAGTCGAGATCATCTTCACGACTGCAGCGCCGCCAAACGTCTTTCTCTGCTACGACTCGAGATCATCCTGACGACTGCAGCACCACCCAACGGCTTTCTCCGGCGACCTGAGGCCATCCTGACGACTGCAGAGCCGCCTAACGTCGTCCTCGGCTACGACTCGCGATCATCCTGACGACCGCAGCGCCGCCCAACGTCTTTCTCAGCTACGACACAAAATCACATCGAAACGACTGCCAGAATCACGATTTTTGTAACGTCTTTAATTGCGGATCATAACCGCCCATATTTACTCACTGGAACTGGCGATAAAGAGCTTTTCCTACACTGGACCGAGATTAGTGCCTCAAGTTTGGCCTGAAATAAACAGAACAAGAACCATTTGGATCAAAAAGGAGCATTTCGAAGTTCGTCACCGGAGACGTTTGGGTACAGCTTACCAAAGTTTAGACCAACCCCTCGTCTCTTTCAAAAACCTTGGAAGTGCGCACGCCCAAAGCATGAGAACTAATCATAATGCTAGTAACGTGGCAAAGCCAATGAGACTGCGGTGCCTCGTTCCAATTTTCACCAATGAGATCGATTGCCTGGTTATGACGGCTTTAGTAGAACATTCATGTAGGCTATATCATGTACATGTATGTATGAGCTTAGTGCCGGCAGTGTACAAGCTGCCAGGATAGTTCGATCAAGAACAAAATCAACCACGCTGAGGTATTGGAATGATAAACAATGGTAAACACAGAGGGAAATTGAAATTCAATATGGTGTCGATTGAGCCCCAGGCCCGGCACAGGTGGTTTCTGTCGTGATTTGCATAGGATGACCGAAAGGGAACTGGTCCATATTCATAACACCTTGTTTGCTTAGTTGGTTGCTAGTTGTGTACATTGGCCTGTACAAAACTGGGCACTTTAGTAAGCAACTATAAGCCTAGCAGGGTTTTATGAATATGGGCCCAGGTGGCGCCAGTAAAAAGTGATACAAAGAAATAATTTCGCGGCCCGGAAAATTCAGCATTACTTTTAAAAATTACAAATTTCTGTATTGTGAGTGGATTAGATCCGCAGACAGGCCTAAATGTGCGGTCTCCCACGCTAGTACACGTACCAACGAGATTGAAGCCATGGCAGTCGTGCAGTGATGCATTTTATTTATTCAATGTATTTTAACTACATGCCGCCATCTTGGATAGCACTAATATATCCAAGATGGCGGCGATCGATCGGGTTTTTNTCGAATCCAGCCAAGGCCATGTGGAATTAATCATCCCTGGCTCTTTAATACGTCAGTCGCATGGGACAGTAAGCCGTGGTGCCTTGAACTTGCCAGGGCAAGTTAAAGTCCTTATTGCACCATTTTTTGCAGCTTGTATAATCATTTGGCACAGAATTACAGTGAAAAAGCTTTTTATTTGGTGAAAAAATTCCAAGCGGTAAGAAAGTTATGGTTGATTTTGTGAATGACCCAGCTAAAATCAGAATGGTGTAAGACTGCCTCATTAAGTGATGCCACACTAGGGAATCTGCATAATGAACATGTCATTTCCCTGATTAGAGCGGCCTAGTGAACAAATTAAGCAATGAATGTGGTGGGAAATTCAACAAAATGCAATTATCATGCAGAAACCATGCGTCCAGCGTGCTCTGGGTGGGTCAAATTCGAATGAAGTTTTCCCTAGTAATACGTCACGAATAAATTAGCATATTCACATTGTTGAAGTCGTTCACAGTACGGTTTTTAGCACAATGATTTTGACTGACAAAATCCTTGATATCTCGCTTACTACTTACATGTAACATAATTTCATAAAACAAACAGCAAAATGTAGTTGTGTCTGAATGCTGTACAAAGCTCAAAAAGAGTGAGAATTTATTTTTGTGGTGCAAGAAGGACTTTAAAGACTCCATCCAAGAGAAGAACATGAGTAGCTTGAGATGCCCTCTTCCGTATATTTACCAGAACCAATAGGGAGGTTGAGATCAGCGACTTATCACGGATCCTTATACGTATACGGAGATTTCTGTACAATGAGGACAAATTTTGTGTACATTTCGATCCGTATACGTATGATCCATGATAAGTTGCTGATCTCAAACTCCCTAATTCTTTGGCTTCCGCCCTGATAAAAAAAATCGAATACAATATGTACAAACAATTCCGCCTAAAATATCCGCACCGAGCTATATAGTCGTGAGTGATGGCCTAAAAAGAGGCATATCCCTCAGTAATGCGATTGAGTTCCGATAAATGGGGATTTCTGACGATATTTCGACGGCAGGTGGCCCCTTTGCATGTTGTCTTCGACTTCATTAGGCTGCATGTCAAGAGCTGTCGTCGCTGCCCGTCGGAGTTTACCGAAAATAAAACGATACTGACGTCAGCAAGTCTGCCAGTTTGTCGAAACCTGGATCGGAGCTGTCAATGAGTGCTTGTTCCGTGAGATGTATGGTTTACAATCACGGCGTGTAAATCCATTAAGTGATAACATTGGTTACATTTATTGCCAATTTACGTGACTTTTAATTGGCAGATAACCAGTTGTTGATATTCGCGGACAGACCCCGTCTCGCACACCTTTACCTGGCACGAGTTCAGGAGGTGATTGCGACAGCGAAAGTTTATCCNGGCATCGCAACCCCGTCTCAAGCCAAGATCGCGACAGTGGATTCGCCGCTTTAGGCGGCAAAAAGTTCTTTTCATAAAATTACTCGTAATGCCCTTTTATCCATCCTGGCCATCTTCCGACCACTTTTGAAACAAAAATCTTTCTTGCCTAAGCTACAATGTAGGAATCCACCATTTTTTCAAGCTGATTTTGCGTTGCGACTTGCTTTGCAACTGGGTTGCGTTGCAATTGGGCACTCGATCGCCGTAGTGGACTCGCTAGACGTGATTTCCGCCAAGATTGCGAAAGATGTGGTCAATTTCACAATCGCAGGTAGCAGGTTGCAAAGCAAGTGGCAAGTTGCAAAGCAAGCGGTGCTCACCAACTATGTCGAGCTACGCCCTCCGTTTCTGTGGATCTTGGATCCGGCCCTGTTCGCTATCGTCTATCATTTTATGGTCGAATAAGCATGCCGTATACTCTGTGACCGTTTGTCTGCGCAGCCATCCATCTCCATTGCGCTCCAGCGTCCTTGATACAGCCATCTACATCGCTTCAGCGATAGCCTGACATGTCAATGACCGATCTCTCTTTGAACTTCGCTCGCAAAGCCTTCCGCCTTTGGGGAGAAAACAGAGCAATGCTTCTGCTTATGGTCAAGAACTTCGTAGATCCCATGACACCACCGCGCTCTGCCTAATGAAGCCAGTAAGATCCCCGATATAGGCTGATAGCCTAGTGGTCATCACGTCCGCTCAGCAAGCGGCAGGTCCCGGATTCGAATCCAGCCAAGGTCATGTGGAATTAATCATCCCTGGCTCTTTAATACGTCAGTCGCATTTGAACTTGCAAGGGCAAGTTAAAAGACTCCATCCAATTTAAGAACATGAGTAGCTTGAGATGGCCTCTTCCGTACTTACCAGAACCAATAGGGAGTTTGAGATCTGCAACTTATCACGGATCCTTATACGTATACGGGACGGATAGATTTCTGTACAATGAGGACAAATTTTGTGTACATTTCGATCCGTATACGTATAAGGATCCGTGATAAGTTGCTGATCTCAAACTCCCTAATACTTTGGCTTCCGCCCTGATAAAAAAATCGAATACAATATGTACAAACAATCCCGCCTAAAATATCCACACCGAGCTATATAGTCGTGAGTGATGGCCTAAAAAGAGGCATATCCCTCAGTAATGAGATTGAGTGCCGATAAAACGGGGATTTCTGACGATACTTCGACAGCAGGTGGCCCCTTTGCATGTTGTCTTCGACTTCATTAGGCTGCATGTCAAGAGCTGTCGTCGCTGCCCGTCGGAGTTTACCGAAAATAAAACGATAATGACGTCAGCAAGTCTGCCAGTTTGTTGAAACCTGGATCGGAGCTGTCAATGAGTGCTTGTTCCGTGAGATGTATGGTTTACAATCACGGCGTGTAAATCCATTAAGTGATAACATTGGTTACATTTATTGCCAATTTACGTGACTTTTAATTGGCAGATAACCAGTTGTTGATATTCGCGGACAGACCCCGTCTCACACACCTTTACCTGGCACGAGTTCAGGAGGTGATTGCAACAGCGAAAGTTTATCCGCCGTAATGTTACATTTAAAGGAGCACGGTATTGGATCTCCAGTGCGTTATTTGACTGCCGACGTAGAGGGAGCCACCTAGCGGCAGTAAGACGCACTACAAAAATGCATTACAAAATGTATGTAGTAAATCGGGTCAATTCGCCGATAGCGTAGTTAAGGCCTGTTCAAACCAAAACCGCTCCGCGGGCCGCGACGGCGAAAAACGACGCGCGTTCACCACCGGGAAAATAAGTTCAATGGATTTTCAATAAAAGGGTCACACCAAAGACGCGCGGCAAAAAATGACGCGCACTCGCTGCCGCGCCGCCGCTCGAAATAACTTTTGTAGTTATCCAGTGTGCTTGCCCCGAAAAATGCGCGCGTCCCGCAGCGTCTAACGCGGGAGGTGTGACCCCTATGTGGGCGGAAACCGCGGTGTTCAACGCGCGTTTTTGGTGTGTAAGGACCTTCAGTCCCTGGGTTGGAGAGTAGTGCGGTGGCGCCAGCTGTCGAGAAAAAGTGGCAGAATTTTGAGTTGTTCAATTGACGTCACAGCAATTTAAAGGGACCCGTGATTCATGTTGTTGAGGCTACTGTTAAATCACGGGTGGTGCCAGCAACTGAGAAACAATGAATTCGGGCCAAAATGTTACTTATGGTGCATTTTACTTGCAATGTATGCCACGGTTAGATCCTTACCATCTACTTGGTTGAATAGCTACATGTACAGTACATCAAAATTCTGTCCTACAGTGACCCTTTAAATATGCCTGAACGCTACGCAGTTGCATCTCATGCATGTAGGCTATGTACACATGAATATGCAACTAGAACTACTTGAGCAAACGCACGTAACTTTGCACACGTGCGTGATACTATGTTGGCCATCNTATTGAGCATGCGCGCAGTTCGTCCTTGCGTCACTCGGGTTCACTCGCGTGAATACTCGAATTGAGCATGCGCGCTGTTCGTCCTTGCGTCACTCGGGTTCACTCGCGTGAATACTCGACGTGCATTCCGCGAGAGATTCTTACCTCCACTCAATGGAGAGCGACGCTTTACCGCTGTAGTCTAAACGGTACAAATGAAGTGGACCTGGTCCGGTCCGAGTTCGGTTCACTTCAAGTGGACCGAAATGTTTGGCAGTGTAAACGCGGCTAAAGACGCGCGGCAAAAAATGACGCGCGCTTGCTGCCGCGCCGCCGCCCGAAATAACTTTAATTTGTAGTTACCCAGTGTGCTTGCCCCGAAAAGTGCGCGCGTCCCGCAGCGTCTCACGCGGGAGGTGTGACCCCTGTATGTGGGCGGAAACCGCGGCGTTCAACGCGCGTTTTTGGTGTGTAAGGACCTTCAGTCCCTGGGTTGGAGAGTAGTGCGGTGGCGCCAGCTGTCGAGAAAAAGTGGCAGAATTTTGAGTTGTTCAATTGACGTCACAGCAATTTAAAGGGACCCGTGATTCATGTTGTTATGAGGCTACTGTTAAATCACGGGTGGTGCCAGCAACTGAGAAACAATGAATTCGGGCCAAAATGTTACTTATGGTGCATTTTACTTGCAATGTATGCCACGGTTAGATCCTTACCATCTACTTGGTTGAATAGCTACATGTACAGTACATCAAAATTCTGTCCTACAGTGACCCTTTAAATATGCCTGAACGCTACGCAGTTGCATCTCATGCATGTAGGCTATGTACACATGAATATGCAACTAGAACTACTTGAGCAAACGCACGTAACTTTGCACACGTGCGTGATACTATGTTGGCCATCGCGGTATGGAGAAAAGATATGTGACGCCACAACCAGGAATAACAATATCTCGTCCCTAGCAACTGTTTCATTTCATTGAGGTGCTTCTTTAATAGTGATCACGCTGTTTTGTGCATCCCCATTAAAGTGTAATCATAGACGACAAGTTCTTCGCCAGATCCATCACATCATATTAAAACACGACATTTACTGACGGCTTCACTGGATCTACTTTTCATTGAACGGATTAAATTTTTATAAAATAACTGAGGGATGAAGTTTTTCAGGTGTTTTCCCATTAACAACCATATTGAAATTGACAATGTGAATCTCCATGGATACGCTTTGCTCTGGTGATGAAATATTTTGAAACTCCCCCGATAAACTCGATTACCAATATTTTTTCCCGGGTACAGGTGGTTGGTATGGAATAATTCTCAAGGAGAATTGGAAATCATGAATGGCGCCGTCGTCTTCTGACATTTATTTAGCGCGTAATCAATATTATTTCATGATTCTGCGGGACCACTCTGACGTCATCAAGGGACGTTTTTCAGTTTGCACGACTAGCCAGTGTGTTTTGCCTCATTGTTTATGTGCATGTGTAATGAATGCGGGTGTGCAGATGATCCGATCGGAGCGTGCGAGATCCTCGGAGTAAGACCAAATGATGACAGGGGTAATGGAATATCGCCTGACACAGCGGCTGTTACTTAGTATATTATTGTCGAACATGACGTACATGTAGTAGGAGATATCATACATGATCAAAAATAGATAAGCAGCGTTTATGTGTTCCCTGATTCCAAAAAACCCAAAAATAATCAGAAAGGTCGAGACACGTCTTGTGTTCTACGTGTGATATACTCTAAACCCCCACTTACCTGTCCCATTCCTGAAGTCGGAAAAAATAACTAAATCCTAAGTTGCAGATAATGGGGTGGGGGTATGGTCAGAAACAGTAATGTCCTGTCCACTTACTTGTCCCACTGCCGAGCCTAGCAAAAAATGACAGCGTGCGATATCTTTCAACTTAGGATTTGGTCATTTTTTCCGAGTTCAGGAACAGGGACAGGTAAGTGGGAGTTTAGAGTAAATAGGTACATGCCGGTGTGAAAGGAACGGTAGTCCAAGGAATCCAGGATTTGGTCATTTTTTCCGAGTTCAGGAACAGGGACAGGTAAGTGGGAGTTTAGAGTAAATAGGTACATGCCGGTGTGAAAGGAACGGTAGTCCAAGGAATGCCAGTCCGAGTTTAATAAGTGTGCCATTCCAAGGTTTTAATCCAACGGGAATGGTTTCTAAAGGCCCGTTTACACTAGGTTGCACCAAGTTGCAAGTTGCTGCAACTTGCAACTTGTTGCAAACTACCTGGGACGGTTTACACATAGAAAAATCGATGCAACATCCAGCGTGATCGAGTTGCAACAAGTTGCATATCCGTTTACACATGCAACTTTTATGAAACTTTTTGGTCTCATCAGGTTTATGCAACAAGTTGCATGAAGTTGCATATGAAAAGTTGCATGTGTAAACGGGCCTTTAAGCGTAGCTTTGGTGTTTACATGTAATCCCTCGTCAAACGATCAGGAGCCTGTTTCATAAAATGACTTTAAGCTAATGGTACCATTAACCAAATGGAAATTGCATTGACGTTTATGGTACCATTAGCTTAAGTCGCTTTATGAAACAGGGCCCTGGACAGATTCCTGTTCCCCAGTACATCATGCAATATAGATTACTTCCCCTTTGGCCTGATTGGGTTATCAGATCTATCTATCGACTAGCATAGGCGATCACCGATACAAATCAATTTATTCATTATGAATGAGGACCAATATGGAATATCCACTAATTTCTCATTAGCCTATCTTTAAAGGGACTCTAGAGGGAACCGGCTATTAGGCTACTATGAGTACCATTTCCCTTCAACCAGCCGGCGCCACTGGTCAAGAGGTCCAGGGCACAATCGCGGGAAATTCTATAAATAGCTCTGGGGAACCCATGATGATGTCACGTCAGCCATGGAATTCCGAGCGTTAAAAATAGATACACCTCATGGAAAAGCTCCACGGTCTGGCGGAACAAACTACCATTATGCAATTAGATTTAGAATAATTATCCCATTACATGTACATGTACCTCAGAATACTCAGACGTTTATTGTACGCAGTGGTTTGCATAGTTGGGGTGGGACTTGAGCCAAAGGAAAGCTGAAGTTGACTTTTCTCAGTGCTTCGAGCATAGGGAAAGTCTAACGAATATGAAATTCTGAGTGGGTCAACTAGGGATAGTAGCCCACTACAGGCCAATTTAGTTGTCAACTAGGCTTAGAATATGAATATGGCCCCTGAGGGTAGAATTCATAAAGCGGTTCTATCGTTAGAACCCTCTTAGGCCGGTTCCAAGTAACGTAGTTGACCTTACTGGGAACCGGCCTAAGACGGTTCCAACGATAGAACCGCTTTATGAATACGACCCTGAGTGCCAAATAGATTGTACAGGAATGTAGTCAGGGGTTTGAGGAGAAATGGACTAATTGGAAATATAAAAAGCTCGGTCAGATTTGTGCATTTGAAGATGTGTAGTGCCCGTCGAATCAGAAAGCACTGCACTGTACACTTCATTAACCGAGTTCTCGGGGAAAACTTGACGAAAAAGCTTTGTTTTTTCATGGACTCTTTTTTTTCTTGAAGGGCTGAATTTGGGACATCGGTTTCGGAGGGGTGTTCATTGGCGGGAATTTGAGCAATACCATAGAACGGCATCGTTTGCACCGAACCATGCCCAGTCCCTGCAGACCGAACACCTCGCAAATTTCGTGGTGTAAAGGGGATTCAACATCACACAATGCTCAGTATACATGGTAGACATGAATACCCTCCGTTCAGACACACATAAAAAACACCACAACGGTCGAATTACATCAACCTTGCCATTCAACCATGCAATGACAAGGTTTAATTCCTTATTATAAACATGGCTAAATCGCCAGCACTACCACACTTCCCAATAAATTGATATTATGTAATGTTAAGAGATTCTCTGGGATTGACATTTTCTGAGCCCCTCATTAACTTGTGTCTATTTTTAACGCTCGGAATTCCATGTCTGACGTGATCATGTGTTCCCCAGAGGTATTTATAGAATTTCCCGCGATTCTGCCTTGTACCTGCGCATGCGTACTTGCACTTTCATACTCGCGCCATCTATCGACAAATTGATAAACTATTATTGCGACCTGCCACCTATGATTCAGATATTGAACTGACGAATATCCGTGAGTTCCCTCTAGAGTCCCTTTAAGTAGGCCTACATGTGCTGAATATTTGAGAAGAAAATGTGGAGTTGAAATGAGCAAGCGAACAGCACCGATCTGCCATTCAGTGTCGTGCGTTCATCTACGTCCGCATCGACATGACATTATACATCAGCCGTGCTACCAGCGCACTGCGTATTTGAGTGATCATACACGCCACGAAAACTTCTCTGATGACCTTCGGTACGATAGAAAAAATGGTGCCCGTCGTGTCGGGCGCTAGAGCGAGATGTCACCCCTCGAAAGCAATGTTGCCCTNCGGGGTCTTTTTCAAGTGGAACTTTACAATCTGAAACTCTAGAAAAGACTGAGCTGAAACCCGAATGTAGAACTAACACCTGTGTAGACAGGATGAGTGAGCAATTAAGGAAAGAATAGTGTCCAAGCACCACGGATGGTTGCTGGACCTAATTAAGAGAGTGGATGTAATTAAGGAAAGAAAAGTGTCCAAGCCCCACGGGTGGTTGCTGGACCTAATAAAGGGAGTGGATGTAATTAAGGAGAAACTGATTTAGCTGAAAGAAAAGGGTTTAATAAATATGACATGTGTAATACATAACAAGCACAAAGCAAAAAGATGCACGAAGGGTAACACAAAGTAAAAGAATACCGGTATAAAGGAAGTCAACTTCCAGATTTGTAGGAAAAAATCAGAATGGATAATGCAAATCACTGAGCAATGAGAAGAATAGGGCGAGGAGGAATAGAGCAAAGGGGGGGGGGGGAGGGAAAAACAAGGCCTAGACCAGACGGGGATGAGTTATTAGGATGAGTTACCTTCATAATTTTTGGTGGGCACTGAGTCCACCTATGAAATTATCATGTTTTTCTTTTTTTGGTGATAAACGTTGACCCCATTCCGGCGAAGTGCCACAGTGTTCCCATTATGGAGGTTTCGCAATCTGACGAAACACGAAGTACGAAATACGAAATTGGACTTCACTTCCAGTATTTCCAGGTTGGACAGTGTTTGCAACTGTCACAACAAGCCTCTGTGGCGTAATGGACAACGCGCTGGACTTCTAATCCAGAGATTCCGGGTTCGAGTCCCGGCAGAGGTGCATGTTTTTTCCCGGCGACCAATATAATCATTTCAGCCGGGCCAAGCGGTTTATTTTTTCTTATGAGGATGAGTGACCTTCATAATTTTTGGTGGGCATTGAGTCCACTCATGAAATTATCGTGTTTTCCTTTTTTCGGTGATAAACTTTAAACTATTCAAATTAAATATCAGCAGTTGCTGGTGTTTATGTTATACGGGTGTGCTTGTTTCTGAGGTTGGACAGTATTTATTGTTGTCTCAACGAGCCTCTGTGGCGTAATGGACAACGCGCTGGACTTCTAATCCAGAGATTCCGGGTTCGAGTCCCGGCAGAGGTGTGCGAATTTTTTCTCCCGGCGATCTGTATAATTATTTCAGGTGGGCCTGGCGGTTTATTTTTCATCTTATGAGGATGAGTTACCTTCATAATTTTTGGTGGGCACTGAGTCCACCTATGAAATAATCATGTTTTCCTTTTTTCGGTGATAAACGTTGACCCCATTCCGGCGAAAAGTGCCACAGTGTAATATGGAGGTTTCGCAATCTGACGAAACACGAAGTACGAAATACGAAATTGGACTTCATTTCCAGTATTTGGAGGTTGGACAGAAGTGTTTGCAGCTGTCTCAACGAGCCTCTGTGGCGTAATGGACAACGCGCTGGACTTCTAATCCAGAGATTCCGGGTTCGAGTCCCGGCAGAGGTGCATATTTACCCGGCGAAGCGGTTTATTTTTCTTATGAGGTTGAGTGACATTCAAAATTTTTGGTGGGCATTGAGTCCACTTATGAAATTATCGTGTTTTCCTTTTTTCGGTGATAAACTTTAGACTATTCAAATTAAACATCAGTCGCAGCTGGTGTTCATGTTATACTGGTGTGCTAGTATTTCCAGGTTGGACAGTGTTTACTAGTGTCACCACAAGCCTCTGTGGCGTAATGGACAACGCGCTGGACTTCTAATCCAGAGATTCCGGGTTCGAGTCCCGGCAGAGGTGCATATTTTTTCCCGGCGATCTGTGTAATTATTTCAGCCGGGCCAAGCGGTTTATTTTTCTTACGAGGATGAGTGACCTTCATAATTTTTGGTGGGCATTGAGTCCACTTATGAAAGTTTATCGTGTTTTCTTTTTTTCGGTGATAAATTTTGACCCCATTCCGGTGTAAAGTGCCACGGTGTTCCAGTTTCTTAGTGTGTCTCCTCATTGAATGGGGAACGTTGTGACACGAGCGGGGCAGATTTATCTGTTTTCCCCTATTAAAGGGAGACATCCGAAAGATATTGCCCGGCGGGCACTGGTTGTTTTTGTTTTGATTAGCGCACAGCGCCGTCTGTTAATCAGCGGTGACACTACGCTATGGCACAGGCCCCTAGAGAGCTATCAGTGAGTTTAGAACACGTACCTATAAACCAAACGTATCTAAAACAACACACAACACGTAGGCCTATCTAAAAACACACCCCGAGCTCACGAATTCGTGAGCTCGGGGTGTGTTTCTATAGATACGTTTTACAAACTAGTATTTTTTGGTTAGATACGTGTTCTAAACTCACTGGCTCTCCAGGGGCCTGTGCCATAGCGTAGTGTCACCGTAAATTAACAGACGGCGCTGTGCGCTAATCAAAATAAAAACTACTGGGCCCACATTTTCAAAGCTGTTTCAACGCTAAAATGCATTTTAGTCCAACACTTGCATGCTTATAGGCATGCAAGTGTTGGACTAAAATGCATTTTAGCGTTGAAACAGCTTTGAAAATATGGGCCCTAGTGTCCACCGGACAATATCTTTCGGATGTCTCCCTTTAAAAGGTCATAGGCCCGTATTCTAGAAGCCTCCTTAACTGTAAGGTCCACTTTAAGCTTTTGTATTCTGCCCTCCAAACAATAGCTAAAGGGAAACCTTAGAGCTAAGGAAGCTTCTAGAATACGGCCCATCTCTCTAGTTTTCAATTGTTTGGAAACACTGGGATATGGGGAATACTAGAAAATGTTACACCTGGACAGCCTAGTGATTCACTCGATTTTCCATTAAACAACCACCACCACTTGAAGGCTGTAACAACGACGATCACCCGAATCCAGAGGCAATGTAATGGACCGCGACTGATCAGATGAGATAAACACCTGGTGTCTTCACACCCGACGCAAATACGCCAGAGCAGACGATACCCCACAGCGAAAATTACTAACTACCGTTTCCGAAGGTTGCCGCCCTATAGAGATGAACAATAAATAACGGTGAAATGCCAAGCGGACTTTAGAGGGCAGGGGCACGATCGACGTACAAAAATGTCGTTGAGGCATAAGGGGTAGGGAATTAAGTTTGTCATTTTATTTGCATTCTCTTCGAAAGTGTTTAGCCTACAGGGGAGCTTTCGCTGGCGTAACACACGAAATCGACTTGTATAGCTCACCAGAACCCTAAAAGGTTCATAAAGAACACCTAAAGTTTCTTTCTATTTGCAACCTTTAAGGGTTGGTTCCAAATTCTATTTAACAGTAAGTTGTATTTGGAACCTTTAGGGGTTGATTCTAATCAGGCGCGGATCCGTGGAGCGGGGCGCACCCGGCGCAAGCCCCCCTTTCGGCCGACAAATCTGTAAAATTGACCGTGAAATTTTGAAATTTGGGGCAAATCTTTGAAATTCACCG
>NMRB01001985.1:0-20892 GCA_002633025.1 Notospermus geniculatus | reverse complement strand
TGGGGGGGGGGGAGGGCCGGGAAATTATTCAAGTCGTCATTCCTTTGTGACAACAGATGCAATAATCAAAAGGAATTGTCGCATATTGTGAAGCGTTCAATAACTCCTATGTAAATATGTGCAGCACGACGTCATCTACCTACATGAAAAAGTTAAATTAACTACTAGGACTACATATTCAAAAACGTTCACGCATCTTTAAGTATGTATGTCAGACGTCTCTTGACATGTAGGCCTAGACATTGTGTCAAAGGTTAATTGACCGAGAAAACAAACGAAACAGGTCAGATTCTTACATGCAAATGCAATGCACTGATTAAAGATGCACGAAGCTGCATTGCACTGGTGCAGAGATTTCTCGCAGAACATGAAGGTTCCGCATCGAGAACACCACAGGGTTTTTATCTTCTAAAGATCAATGACATCCAGATAAAATCTTTGGCTGTGTACATGTATTTGGAGAAAAGTGTCTTCTTTAGCGTTGTTTGTGTCCCATGAAAAGATTCCAAAATTCAAAGAGACTTTTTGGGACTTGTCATAACAAGTACTGGTATTTCGATCAACACAACTTACATTTATAATAGAGAACTCCACAAAAGAATCCCCTTTTAATACATCTCAATTTATACAAATTATCCCCATTTTGCAAGATCTTTAATATCAAACCGGACGTAGCTGAGAGGTTCGCATGTTTCAAGTGTTTTATAAATCACACTCCAGTTATTAAAAACATGGCTTTGTATTATTATTGAACACGAGGAGTCTGTTTGTTTTAGCACAGAGGTATTTACTCTCGGCGTAAAACATACGTCACGACTGGTAGGCCAATGTTCAAGTGCGCAATCCATTGGATAGGCCTATCGATCTAATGCTCATGCTGGTACATGTACATGTAGATTGGTATATTACTTCAAGCTGCGGTGTGCTCGCATGTTTCCTTGATATCGTTACGTTGCATCGCGAAGATACATTCGGTAAGTTGTCGTTTTCCTGAGATTTTTGACAGATGAAGATCCGCCCCGACTTCCACTCCTCCGACCGACCCATCCTCGCACCCAGGGTCTTCACAACACTTGTTTCATTAAAAGGGCACAAGATTGTTTCCCTAAACATATCCGCGTTAAGGAAGACCTCTATTGACAATGTTCGTGAACTACCACTTATCAACCTCGCCCCATGTTAGAGTAACTCTCGTTCCTAGGGTATCCACGTAGGCCTATGTACATGTACATGTATGCATTTTATTTTTATAATCATACATTCTCCAACATTGGGTGATACGAATAAAGGCTAGCAAATGCTTTTATTTCAGTACAGCATACCACAGTGCATTTGTACTGCAAAATCAAGTAAAAGCATTTACTAGTCTTTATTCACATGACCCAATTGTGGTGAAAGGCAGACTTTGGAGAATGACGCAATCACGCCGGTGTCGCCGGCTATCGACAAAAAGTGGCAATATCGTAGGGAGGGGTTCGACCATAAATGATCCGAGATTCTCAAGATGGCTTCGACCCAGAGTTCCTGAATATAGATTTTTCAAGTCGAAGATCATTTTACCACTCAGCCGGGTTCTACCCGTTTTGCCGAGCGAGATGACACCATGCTTTGAAAAAAAATAGTTGTATTTGATGACGTAGGTAACAGAAAGGGAATCTTCTGAAATCGGAGTTGGGAGTCGAGTCGGAACATTATAATCTTATCTCCCTAATGACACAGCTAATTATGTATCAATTTTACAAGTTCATACTCAAGTTCCCCGTGTGACAGTAATCTAAGTCCCCCTGGAATAAAGTCCGGTTTTATTTTTCAACGAGGAAAGCAGGATAGGCTATATGGCTATAGAAACCATGACCATTCGAATATAACTTACAATAGCAGACTATTGTAACTCGACTTTCATTCGTATGACTACTATTCCTGTCACACCTGTTTTACTTCTCTATATCCGTCCAGTGTAGCCTGACGATATTACAATCTGTCTTGCGACGATGATGAAAATTCAAACTTCATCGGTTTATGGTTTGGAAGTCCATCTATGAAACTTCGTGTTTCCGACCTTGACCTACATTCAGAGGTCAAGGCCGGGTACTTGAGGTACGTACATTCGTAACTACTTGTTTGAAACGCGGTCGTTTCTCTCTACTTTCCCGAATTAGATTGAAGGCTACTTGGTTTGTCCTGTCCGAATAGCATTTGAGGTAAAAGCGAGGGGCCGCGTTTCGAAGTGGGCCTAGAATTTTATTAAATTTTCTGTTTTGTTCGGTGGACTGAGGGGTCGGACCATGATTAAGCGAGATATAAGCAAAGAACGGAAGGAATGTCACTGTTTTTTCTTAGTCGCCACCCTGCGACTGTCAGCAGCGAAACGGTAAATTACCTCTCCAACAAAGATGGCGGTCTAACAGTTCTCACCATATGAAGTCAGAAGCTGAATACCATTCAATGACCGCTGACGCTAGGTTGATCAAGCGGGTCATGGCCACAAACGTTTAGGTAAAATAATTAGGGAGGTTTAGAAATCAAAAGATAAACGTAAACGTTAACGACAACGTTATTTTTGTACCGAAAATGCAATATGAAATCTGGTTAATGTGTAGTATACTGTAATGAAAAATAACGTAGTCGGAAAGTTTACGATTACTGTTTGATTTCTAAACCTCCCTATATTGTCTGAGAGGATGCGTTTGGTGATGTTATGTCATGTTTGGATAATGAATGGCCACGACGTCATATGGGAGAACTAGCAGACCGACATCTTTGTCGGAAAGTTCTATATAATTATACCGTATGTATTTTATACTGCCCCCAATCGGACGAGGACGAAAATTAACAGACACGTGTATGATGACTCCGTAATGATGAAGTCATTCCTTCGGGGCAGAGCTGTGAATATGCACCTGTTACACCGTATATCAGTCACAGAATGGTTATTGGCGCAAACAAACAATTTTTTTCAGTACCTGATGATGCATGATTGAGATAATGGGGTTTCATACGGGGAGATTATTACAGTCAATTGCATTAGGTGTCCGCAATAAATCGGTACGACTTCAAAGCGCCGTCCGGTCGCCTCCCGGCATTCCTTGGCTTTGATATGTCACAATAATATGCGCATTTCGTGGTCAAATTATGCTGTTTGCACTTGGAGATGCAGTTAATTGACTTCGTTGATTTTGATGATGCATAATACCCCCAATCATAGCCCTTCATACATGATACGATGACGCACATAAAGGCCAAGGGCGCGTTGATTGGTTGAAAAACCATTGATTGCTCTTTTGTTGAATGAGCGCGACCAATCAAATCGTTTTTATCGGTTGCTTTTTGGCCGATGGATGACAGGCGCTACCGATCTCAGTACATGTATTTAGCAAGACATCGTTCCCAGCGTCCTCCTCCTCAGTCGGAGACCATACGAAACACAATCTCACAAATTTCGAGCATCTCAAAATTTGGCATGTTTCCAACTTCTAGACGCAATGATCCCGGAACCCGCCGACGGCGGCAGCACACGACGAAGGCCTTTATGGATCGCTACTGATATTTTTACAGTGTAGGTGATTTTCGGGTTTGTAGCTCATAGGCGTTCGTTTGGTACCAAGGGGATGAAGTTGCTCGTTGTAGTGGCTGCCCATCAATAGATAATTAGGAAAGATGTAGATAGTGACTCTTACTGTGGAGAAAGCGATGTTGGATTTAAAGATATTTGGGTGTNAATTTCAGGCTGAAAACTGAGCAGGAATTGTGTATCCGTGTGGAAGACGTCGTCGAGAAATCCCAACTGACATTTTATGGTCGTCGCCATGATGAGATCACATGATCACTTCTCTTGCCCAATCAGCAGCCGGATTTGGATTTTCAAATGGGAGGAATCGGCGGATGAGAATGAATGACTAGCTCTGTCCCAGATTAGCCAATCAGCGACCGGTGATGAAATAAAATCACCGTCACAACAGAATCGTCGCTCTGTCCCAGACCCTCGTATATGCCATGCATTATACAGGGTCTGGGCGCCCGAGACTAGTAATGATGAAGTCATCCCTTCGGGGCAGGGCTGTGAATATGCATCTGTTACACCGTATATCAGTCAGAGAATGGTTATTGGCGCAAACAAACAATATTTTTTTCAGTACCTGATGATGCATGATTGAGATAATGGGGCTCCATACGGGGAGATTATTACAGTCAATTGCATTAGGTGTCCGCAATAAATCGGTACGACTTCAAAGCGCCGTCCGGTCGCCTCCCGGCATTCCTTGGCTTTGATATGTCACAATAATATGCTCATTTCGTGGTCAAATTATGCTGTTTGCATTTGGAGATGCAGTTAATTGACTTCGTTGATTTTTGAGGATGCATAATACCCCCAATCATAGCCCTTCATACATGATACGATGACGCACATAAAGGTGAAGGGCGCGTTGATTGGTTGAAAAACCATTGATTGCTCTTTTGTTGAATGAGCGCGACCAATCAAATCGTTTTTATCGGCTGCTTTTTGGCCGATGGATGACAGGCGCTACCGATCTCAGTACATGTATTTAGCAAGACATCGTTCCCAGCGTCCTCCTCCTCAGTCGGAGACCCTATGAAACACAATCTCACAAATTTCGATTGGCATGTTGCCAACTTCTAGATAGTTTCATGTCACCGACCAATCAGGGAGCAGGATTTAAATTGTGTATCCAGGGCTAAATAAATCTTAATCGCAGAAGTTAAGCCCTGGGGACGAGGTTGAGTAATTGTCCTACCGGTAAGATCAGGAACTAATTTTATGGCCATTGTGACGTAGGTCACGTGCCAGGAATTGACCAATCAGCGCGGGGTTACGTGGTAAAAGTAGATCTTTAAAAACCCGGTTTTCTCCATTTATCATAGATAATATCGAGTAAAAGGCACTTAAATATTCTGTTTGACACAGAAATAATTTTAATTTTAATTTTAATTTTTAAATTATTTTTCTCTTAAAAGAGAAAAATAATTTTCAACTTTTGAGAAAGTTTGCTAGTGACTGTATCATAAGCCTGTCTCCCAGTGGACATGTATTACATGTACGTACGCCGATTTTGAGTGGCTGCATTGAAATATCGTGCGAAATTACCCTTCATATTTTCAGTACCCCCAAACCCTGAAATTATCACGGTCAACCCACAACGAAAACTTTATGGTTTGAAGCATTATAGGTTAGGGTTATGTTGTGGGACCTATCTATAGATGAGATGAGCACGGGCATCTCGCCATTTCGAATGGTAAATGCATTGGCCACGCATTACAGGTACGGTGCGTGACCATAATCCAGGTTAGCGCTGTTCTCAGCAATGAGGCAAGAGATAAAACGACTAAATAGCGATCACATTTTGGCCTGTAGGCCTAAAAGCATCACAATGCACCAATTTGCCAGTTTATCCAAATTACTATTTGTATTATCAATCTTTCCATGCCTCCGGTGAAGTGGGCCTGTGACCGCCCCAGACACCATTTGACATTTGATAGTCCGGATATTAAACGAAAGACGATGAAAAAGCGTTCTTTGATCCATCGTTGAGGAAATTTACGGAAAATTGCATATGACGTCAGCCCAGTCCTGGACGATCTTAATCTATTTTTACCATTTTCCTATTCCTACTAGCCAACCAAAATCTTTGAAGGAAGATTAACGCATTTGGCACAAAATGAGACCTCGTCGACTGAAGGAGGAGAATTGATGAATGTCTGTAATCATTCCTGATTGATATCGAGTTACATCTTCACGACGAACAATTGATTAGCAGTACGTTGTTCCGTACCTCGTAAAAGGTGCATTTTACTGCATTGCTAATGTACACTACCGTTCATAAGTAAATATCCAGGCGTTATTCTTTACTTTATTTTATGTACGGTAACATTATTATTTGTGCCTATTGACAAAGAAAGTCCCTGTCAAGCGCCATCTATTTGTCGTGCAGGTATTGCACCTTTATAAATCGAACTACAAAGCGAAACCTGGTCTTTATCTATTTTTGATACTACGCAATAAAACGGAAAATTTCAAAGTCATCATTGAAGTTGCGGTAAAGAAGACCTCTGATGTTTGATTTGAGATATAACAAGGAATTTTTTGCAGCATTCCACTATACAGAACGTCTTCTCTGGCTTGCATTCCATGGTCAGGTGTGACATCTGCCATTTTTTCCGCATGTCATTGTTCCCCTAATATCTGGCTTGCATTCCACGATCCGGTGTGACATCTGCCATTGTTTCCGCATGTCAGTGTTCCCCTAATTTCTGGCTTGCATTCCATGATCCGGTGTGACATCTGCCATTTTTCCGCATGTCAGTGTTCCCCTAATTTCTGGCTTGCATTCCATGATCCGGTGTGACATCTGCCATTGTTTCGCATGTCAGTGTTCCCCTAATCGTTTGGGAAACGCTGGGAGATAGATCGACGCGTTTCTCATGTTTCTGTGTGCGTCCAGTATTGTCAATTCGCAGCTTACTCCATCACACAATAGCAGAGGAACACTCGCAGACGCAGAACATTCAAAAATGTTACACCGGTGCGTCTATCCCTTGTTTCTGGTCATCTTCTTCATACTCATCAGACACCAACGCATCCGGATTCGACCAGACATAGGGTGACGCACTCTTAAAAAATTCTTGTCATCGCAACTTGTCTGCGAATATTGATGAGATGCTTTAGTCAGCCTGACGAATTACGTCATTCATGACACAATTTACTTGTCATGGCGAGTCGCACATCTCTGTGACGAGTTCAGTTTATCCAGTTGACAAGGTCTCTAAGTATGGCGATAAGTTGCAGGTGGCAGGACATTATTGCGCATGCGCTTCCCTCACATTTATCGCTCAATTTCTTGAACTCTAATCATGCTGTCACCATCGTTGCCTCAGTAGCCACGAGGGTTTAGGGGTTATGTCTAGTAGTTTATACATGTAGTATACTAGTACATTTCATAGGTCGTAGGTTCGAATCCCGCCGTAGGCCCTGAAATTTGGGAGAGTTTTTCTTTCATATGTACCTGTTATTAGTACTTGTAACTACCGCATAACGGTATCTTGGCGCATACTTTTTAATTTTTGTGTAGCCTGAATGACGAGATGTAGTTGTTTCAATGATAAGATGTCTCCTTTCCGAGGATGACAAGTTAAAAACTTGTCAATTGACAAGATAGACCCTGTCAATTTAAGCATATTCTGAGAACGAGTTCCAGCTTGTCAGTACGACGAGAATTTTTTAAGAGTGCGTTCCTGGCGTCCACCGTCCGCAAAAACAGCGTTCCCTAGATACTCCTCTGTCGTCAGCCCATAAAAACAAAAGACAACCGTCGTTAAGGAACAGGAAAAGGTTTTATCTTGGCAAGACACAGGGGACCGTGTAGCACACCACAAACGAAGACGATAAAACAAAAACTGCGTGGGTAGCTTAATCGGACGACATTCCCTGTCCCCGCGGGATCTTGTTCCGGCTTTTAGATTGCTCTTTCTGGCGTGGACGGTGTGCTAATGATCGACAGCGTGATAGACAGAATTTGTTCTAATGTGGCGTTTTATTGAGGCGGTTTTGTCGCCCTCGACGAGCGTGGTACGAGTGTGTTCAGGATAAGGTGCCCTAAACTGTCAAAGGCTCCGTCGACCCACAACACATCCTCCCACAGCAGGACTTTGGTCTCGTTCCTTTTCATACCATTTTTATACTGACAAAGTGTGAGTGGATGAAGAGAGGTAAAAACCCTACTCTGGGAGGAACACATAACAAAATATTTGCATTTTAAAATGCAGCGTTAAGCCAGCAGCACACCATGCGATATCGCAAGCGATGTAATCACCAGCGATCTTCTCGCCAGCCACCGCAGACGAGGCGTATAGGTTTCTTTGTGTTAGATGATGGGTGAGCATCGCTGGTGAGAAAATTCCACGCATCGCTGTCCACCGCACAGAACAGTCGATTTTGCTCGCTGGCGATTAGATCGCTTGCGATTTCGCCTGGTGTAAAGGGCCGATTTGACGGGCGTTTACATCGCGGCGATTTTAACGCGGTTGGCGATATCGCATCGAAAACGCCCGTCAAACCCCCAAAAACGCCAACAGCGGGTGGCATCGCCAACGAGAGAAAAATGCCATGGTAAAACTCGATCAACAGTCGATCGACCTACGGGGCGATATCCGTTTTTACTGAGCGTTAAAAAGTGGCGATTATCGCGGCGATAAAAACGCCCGTCAAACCGGCCCTTTAGCTGCTGGCTTTACACGTACTGTCTATCAAAATCTGCATATTAGTGAGATTTCGCAAAAATCTGACGAAACACGAACTACAATGTACATGTACTTAAGGAGATGGTTGGTACCACAAATATCGCCTGCTGCAAGAGCGTCTTTCAGCGTATGTATGACGTTATACCGCTAGAGTTACGGTTTACATTAAACTTGAAATTTATCATCCGTTATCACTTCGTAGATACACCATAAGATGCACCATAACTCCCTCGGTCTTACATGATATGCTAAAAGACGTACTGGCAGCAGGGACATAGTGGTACCAACCATCTCCTGAAATATATTCCGTCATGGAAATTAAGTCCAATTTCGTATTTCGTCAGATTTGCGAAACCTCAATGATACTGTTGCTTTAACTAGACAAGAAAACGTTAAAAGACATTACATTCCGTATCAAAATATATCTATTGCGCATTATTGTGAATGCGTGTAAAGGATTCCTGTTTTCCTACCAGCCTCAGGGGAAACTTGACCCTGAGCACATTCCGGCGCAGTTACACGATGTTTACCTGATACTCGGTCGATATCATGGATGAGATTTCTCCCAGCAATATCGTCTACCTCATCGGGACATCAAAGATACATGAGAAATCTATAAACTCTATATCGTTATTCTAACATCTTTCACGGGCAACTTCAAGTGAATGGTGTTCAGAGATAAGAGGTTGAATTGATTTCAAAATAATGTGTAGTCAAGTGTGACGTGGGAAAACTACTCTGATGACAAGATTTCGTCTGCTTAATGGGCCACGGTGTTGCAACTTCTTGCGACAGCCGGCGCCACCGGCGGTGACTGCATCATTCTCCAATATCGTAGTTTTGCCTTTCGCCCCAGTGTTGGAGAATGCATACATGGATATCCTAGGAATGAGAGTTACTCCTACGATGTTGATAAGCGGTAGTTTAAGAGTATTGTCAATAGAGGTCTCCCGGAATAACGCGGGTGTGTTTAGCCCAATAAGGAATACCGTGCGCCTTTAAAGGGCCAAACTACGGATCAGTAAAATGATTTCGCGACCCGTCGTATAGTGTAGTTTGATGTATACCGGTACGCGTACGTCAGTATACTATAGAGTTTTCGCAAAGCCCCCGAAACGCCAACGTCTGTCCTTTTGTTCGGTGCTCTCTTCATGGCATCGAACAGTGGGTTTGGCGTTCGCGTTGGCGTTTCGGGGGCTTTGCGAAAACTCCCTACTAATAGTGAGGTTTCGCAAATCTGACGAAACACAAAGTACGAAATACAAAATTCAACTTCATTTCCGTGTCGTAATGTATTTCAGGAAATGGTTGGTACCACAAATATCGTCTGCTGCAAGAGCGTCTTTTAGCGTATGACGTCAGACTGATAGAGTTATATGTGTAAGGTGTATATTAAAATTTGACATTTATCTTTCGTTTCCACATCGTATCTACGAAGTGGAAATTTAAAAATTCAAGATGCATCATAACTTTCTCTGTCTTACATGACACTAAAAGACCCACTTCTGGCAGCAGGGACATTTGTGGTACCAGCCATCTCCAGAAATACATTAGGTCTTGGCACTGAAGTTGAATTTCGTATTTCGTACTTCGTGTTTCGTCAGATTTGCGAAACATCGCTAATTCGGCATGCAAGCGACGTCACGAGCCCTCGCTGTATGCAGCGCATAAGTATCTGTGTTCATCCTCACATCCTCTTATTGGAAATATTTTTCACTGACACCTCGTAGACATTCGCAGAAGTAGTCTAAGTCTACTGTGTGAGTTTTAAAACTGTCTGAGATGGCTAGCTGAATTTGGACAATTTTCCCTGCAATCGCAAATTGTGGCCATTTTATGTGGTGAGCGCATGTGGCTTTAGGCACTGTCTTATTATCTAACTTGTCATTTTGCAGCGCCCTCTTTTTATAAAAACGATATTAAAAATTATTACTTCCCACAACAGATGAATAAGCCTAGGGATTTTGTTTCATCTAAAAGCGAAATCCATAACCAGGCATACAAAACGGAAAATTTCAAAGTCGTCATTGAAGTTGTGGCATAGAAGATTTGCGATGTTTGATTTGTACGAAAGCCCAGAAGGCTCATTCAAAATTCAATTATTGAAATCCAGATTTCAATATTAAATTCGCAGTTAATATTGAAGTCGTATTTCAATATTGAAGTGGGATTTCAATATTGTATTCGCAGTTCAATATTGAAGTCGGATTTCAATACTGAATTCGGATTTCATTATTGAAGTCGGATTTCAATATTGAATTCGCAGTTCAATATTGAAGTGAGATTTCAATATTTAAATCGTGTGGTTCAATATTGAAGTCATGTTTATAAGAAATTGAAATAATGTCCGTTAAAGTTATATTCCTAAATATAATTAAAATCTTTGTTGAGATACTGAAGAGGGAGAGACACTGTTTATAACCCAGCGCCAATTCATTTTTGGTACCATACGTTAGTGTAAATTTGATGGTTTTTATGAGTTGAAATATTGAAGTCAACAGTTCAATTATAATTGAAATCGGGGTTTCAATATTGAATTTTGAATGACCCTTCTCGGCTTTCGAAGATTTGAGATGCAACAAGGAAATTTTCGCAGCTTTCTAATGAACCTACCAAGCTTCATTTCAATGCTCAATGAACACAACATTAATCAAATTAGCTCTACTTCAGCGATTCATGGAGACATATTCCGCTTCGCTGAGCAAACGGGGCGCGTATTGAGACCGCTTTGAAGCTGCATCTCTGGTCAACATACCGCCATAACGGCACTGATTAACATCTCCGCTTGTAAGTGTTCCGCGAGGAACGTCTGCAGCAAAACATGCATTTTTCCAACATCAATTGCTGGATGACGATGCAGACGACGGGAGACGCACGGAGACAAAACCGCAAGAAGACTTATTACTCAAAGTACGATTTTTATCAAAATTTTTCTTTGTTTCTTCAGATGTTGCTGACGTCATCAATAACCCGGATGAAGAAATGCTGACAAGTTCTTGGATTGAATCTCTGCCACGTTTTGCTGTTGCTGGAACCATGTTGTTCCTGATGTTGCTCATCCTCGGCTACCTCATAGATACGTTTGTGTACCAAAAGGGGGAGGCACCTGCCCTATTCTACAGGAGTTCTCTCTTGTCGAAATACCTGCTGAAGAAGTGCGAACGTCTCCGTGTGCCTTATCATCCGAATACACTCCTCAGAAACGGTCATATACAGACGTTACTGTCACTTGTAATTCGTCCAATACACTGCCGATTTGACAGGACATACTTACAAATGAAGGATAAGGGTGTCATTGCGTTAGACTGGTACATTGGGGAGAAAAATCGTGATAAATCGGCCTGCCTAAATATAGTCATAATCATTCCACGGATTTTAGGGAATGCCCTGTCTGTTCATGGTGCTTGCCAACTGGCTTCGGAGCTGGGCTACTCGGCGGTTGTGTTCAACAGGCGAGGACAGGGCGGTAGTAAACTTACCACGCCTTTATTAAAGCCGTACAGTGATCACACAGACCTTGGCCAGGTGATAGGGTATATAAAGGACATGTTTCCTAATGCTACTTTAACTGCCATAAGCTACGGCCTGGGTTCTGGTTGCCTGTTATCTTACTTGGGCGAATACGGCTCCTCGGCTAAGATAGCCACGGCTGCGTGCATCTCGCCTGTTTACGACGCAAAGGAGGTTCTTCGGAATGGCATTACAAAGCCGTATTCGTGGCTCTTATTGTGGCGGCTGAAACAAATCATATGGCGGCATTTGTTCGCCTTCGAGAGAGTCCTGGACGTCCAGCAGGTGGTCAGATCGAAAGACTTGTTAGAATTCGATTTCCTTATCTCAGAATGTAATGGATATTCCGACTTTGAATCGTATTGGGAGGAGTACAACCCATTTCGTGATGTTGACGATATTTCAACGCCGATGTTGTTCATAAACAGCCTTGACGACCCTGTCTGCACAAAGGACACCATCGCCTTTGACCTCTTCAAAGCGTATCCCAATTTTATACTGTGCCTCACGAAATATGGCGGCCATTGTGGCTTTTTAGAGAGCATCTTTCAGACGTCTGCCACGTGGGCGGAAGCGTTAGCTTTGGAGTACATCCGGGCATCTCTTAATTTCATCTGGCATGAAAAGAAAATGAACTTAGGTATAAACAATCACAGGAAATTATACTGAGATCATGTGATCAACAACCGTTGTTTAGACTGGAGAAAGTTGCTGAATATTTTCCACATTTGTGACCATATTTTCCACATTTGTGACCGTCTATGAGAAAACCCGCTCAAAGTCGCTGAACCACAAAACAGGGTACGTTGAGAGCGTCATCACAATAAAAAAACACCGGTCTGTTGGTGGCAAATAAAGCCTTATCGATGGTGCAACAAAGATCAGGTATAGTCAAGGCCTGTCAAGCCCCAGCGACTTTGGCCGGTTTTCACACTAGCCCTGTTTACACTACATAAAAACCCGCGTCTCACCCGGGCTTTTTCTGTTTACACCTGTTAAAAGCGCGGGTCTAATAGACCCGGGGATGAAAAGTCCGGGCTTTTTGAACCCTCCGATTTCGAAGGGTTTTTGGAGGGCTTAATTTAGACCCGCGTCTCCTGCGGGTTTTTTAAGTAGTATAGACGCAATAGACCCGGGCTTTGTCTAGTTCTTGAACACCGCGACAGGCGGCGTGTCTTGTGGGCATGCGCGGTAAAAAGCCAGCACTCCAATTTAGCGCCTCCTCTTCGTGAAGAGTACGCTGCAGCAGCGACCCTATCGCCGGGCGTAGCAATTAAGTTCAGCTAGATTTTAGTAGTGTAGACGCTCGCCGGGTCTCAGGCGGGTTTTTTTCAAGCCCGGGCTTGACACGGGCTCAAAAAGCCCGGGGATTTCTATGTAGTGTAACCACAGCTTTTATCTTCACTGAGTTCAGGTAAAGACTCGGCTTCTCCTCCCTTGACCTTCACGCAAGCAAACCACATTCCACATACGGATTTCCCCGGTCCCAAAAATACCAACCAATCACGGCAAAGCTTGCACCGACCCACGTGCATGACGTGTTCCTGGTAATGACGTTGACCAATCAAAATTTGATTAAATGACATCATTGATATTTTTTCTTCCGTGAACGACGAAGAAACGAGGCTTCTGATTGGGCGCACGAGAAAATCCCAAAGCGTGTAACATGGAATCTGGCTGCTTGCTGCAGAGTGTAGGAAGAGGTTAGCCGATTTATACACGATGCATTATGCAGAATGGGTTTTCAGAGACGGTCACGTTTTCTTAATCTGCTCCTCAGTCGTTCAGTTGACACACCAAAATCGCAGTTGGCGGGTCACAGACACCTGGCATTGCCACTGATATCTACATGTTCCTGTAGCTCTTCCAACATTGGGGAGGTTTCGAAATCAAACGATAAACCAAAACTTTACGACAACGTTATTTTTCATACCACACATTAACCAAATTTTGCATTGCATTTTCGGTACAAAAATAAAGTTGTCGTTAACGTTTACGTTTATCGTATGATTTCGAAACCTCCCTATTATCACATCAAAAGCGTCCAGTCTCTGGACTTCGCTCCGAAGATATCAACAGCCTGCGGTGTGTATGGTCAGCAATGCCGACATCACTAACAGGAGAAGCTGGCCCCCGGCAATGCTAGACCTCTGTGACCTTACAACCTGCGATTTTGGTGTATTCATAGCAGCAAGAATATATAAGTACCAAGAATGTACAACTCCGAATATGTGCCAAAAAGTGAGTTTCTAATTTGCCTGTGGTGACCCTGTAACCGAAGGGATCTTAATTTGTGAAGGATTATTGTGTAGAGAAGATCATTACGAACAAAATGACACCTCCCGCAGTTATATGCACTCAGAAATAACCGAGCTACAGAGCAGTTTTGAATGGACCATATTTTCGACAAATTGATATCGTACTTGATCTCAGGGTTGGGCACTCTGACCTACACAACAAATCCACGGTTTCACCAAAATCAAAAAAATTGTGTATGCCAGTAATATGTCTGTAACTTTACATAAGAATATTGACGATATTCTAAATAATACAATTCAGTCAACAACCTTTAAATCTGAACATTGGTTATTTAAATAGAAGGCCTATAATTACCGTACGCCCTCTATTATCAGAAAAAGTAACCTGATGCCCACCCTTTTGATTGATTACTAAGTTGTACATTCTTGGTACTTATATATTCTTGATAGCAGTGAGTGTTTTACGTATGTTTGAGAGATGAGATGATCATTGTGAGGATAAGAAATCAACGATCAAACGTACATGTATATGTACATGTACATGTAAATGATACATGTACGATAATGACGTCATTTTCATAAGTCTGTCCTGGGGCTGGAATATGACGATCTGACGACATTGTCGCGTCGTTTACTTTATCGTTTATGTTTTAACCTCACAATTGGTATTCAAGGCATTCATTCCACCACGAGTCGTAAAACGCTTCAAACCTCCCGTGTCATGAGAGTTTTACTTTTGACCTGTACTGTAGACGTTCTTGCATTGTTTAAAAACATGGTACCTTCTTCAGATATATTGCGTCTACACAGAGATACGGAAAAATTCCTTCTGCTGCAATCAGAACATTTTTCTCTGAAAATGTGTTACAAAAGATCAACACAATCAAAATTGATTGGATTACCGGTGTATTAAAAATACGAACGAGTATACTCGGCTCGCTAATCAATTATGGCTTCTTTTATTTTCGTCACATTAGTCATTACAGCTAGGTCTAGACCTATTTTTTATACGTATACATGTATATCACAATCAGTCATCACAAATCTTGTCAGAGATCATACATAGAAGACCAACAGCCGACTGCAAAGAAGCCACGTATCCATAAAGCTAGCAAGGAAGGGATCTGCAGTTTTCTCCCTAATCTGCATCTCTACATATACATTAGCAACATTTTTCTAACAATGTTCCAACATTTTCAACAACATTCCTGAGCAAGACGATCTTTTGACCCTGTAGGCTATACACAGGCCGGAATTTTAGCAACATTGGAAAATGTTGGAAAAAGTCCTCCTGTACACACTTGACAACATTTGCGTTAAGCTGCCCATACACGATCAATATTATTGCACAATATGAGGATCACAATGGGCAATATTATTATCAATCTTTCTTCTAACTATCATGCTAGAAGCACACGACCACCCATTTGGGCCCCATATTGTGCAATAATATTGCGCCGTGTATGGGCGGCTTTAAGCGAGGTTCATTTGATAATGTTTGAAAACTTCCCCCGACACACTTGACAACATTTGCCCAACAAGGTGTTGTTACTCTGAATGTTGAAGCGGTCTATACATGTACACCATCCAATATTATTGCACAAGGGGCCCAAATAGGGGTCATGTGCTTCTGGCATGATGCAGGAAGAAAGATTGGCAATAATATTGCCCATTTTGATCCTCATATTGTGCAATAATATTGCGCGTGTATGGGCCGCTTCAGGTAAAGCGGTTTTTCGACGGTACAATATTATTGCACAATATGGGGGCCAAAATGGGTGTCATGTGCTTCTGGCATAATTGATGGGAGAAAGATTGGCAATAATATTGCCCATTTTGATCCTCATGTTGTGCAATAATATTGCACGTGGATTGGCCGCTTTAGACGAAACAATGTTGCCAGTGAATGTACAAACAGCCTTTACATCAGAAATCAATTACTCCATATGTATTATTAAATGGAGTGATAGGTTTCTGGAGTAATGCGTAGATTTCTGCTTAAACAGATATTTTACGTGTGTACGTATAGGATATGCCCCGTTGTACGTTCTGAACTACAAGTGCATCGATATGTACGAATCATACTAGTCTCGCTTGGCCAGACGCTACGGGCTCACCCCTTCGGTAAGTCGCACTCCGCGTCTGGCTCTTTTAGAGATTAACAGTCGTGAAGACCGCGTGGTGGCAGCACGGGTCCTTGGGTTTCCCGCAACCTCGTTCGCTTTCTGACAATATGGCGAGTGGTCCAAGGTTGTCTGAGCGAACTATACCCCTGGGGACGAGGTTGGGTTTTTTCTGGAAGTAATTTCCGCGGGAATTATGAGTGAGAAAGCGTGGTGATTGGCTGGAGCCCAGTGGAGTGCCATCTAGTGGTGTTCACGGCTTTTGAGCCCCAAAAGTGCCAGTGTGTAGGAGACCGGGACGTCGGATACACACTGGGGCCGAGTGTAGAATCATACAAGTTCTGATCTCATTCTCGACTACGATACCTGACTAAAACTAACGTCACGGTGTTCCTGAGATAGCGTGACGAAATATCTAATATCTCAGAGAACGGGTAGAAGATTTGTCAAGGAAACAATTATGCCTTTCTCCACCTGTCACTTATGTACACATTCAACACTGATTATCACATGATGATACGTGATATTGACTTTCAGTGATGCCTAGAGAATGGCACGTTGAGTTTGCGCAAATTAGGATGATTTAGGCGACCCAATCTTATGTCTTAAAGCGCCACTGTACGCATTAGGTTGTCTAGCTCGTGGCGGCCGACGTAACCTTTGACCTTCAGGCAACCTCGTTTACGCATGCTGGAAAAGACTGTTCAAATCTTTCTATTGAATGATCGAAGTTACCAATGGGGACCCTAGCTCACTGCCTCAATAGGTTTCACTAGTGGTTAAAACTATTGAAATGAAACTGACATCCCGATCCTGATCAATTTCCCACACCAAAGGCGTCCATTGTAGGACCTGGTTTCGGTGTCCTGACCTCTATCGTAGGATCCCCATTACGCATTGAAACTGTTGGAATATATAAAAAAATGAATTGACGCAAGGTACGGACCTTACTTGATGAAGGGTTAGACACGCTGTGACAGCGCGTTGAACTTCTCAAGTGATGAAAAGGATGGCGGCCATTTTTGTGAGGTTTCGTCACGGTATCAGTCTAGCCTACCACTGGCTTTGTATGGGTTGGACAGGACACCAGTCTTATCACGTTGGTTCCGATTCCGCCACCAGGGGAGGGATACTGAGGCATAGCTGGTGCATACAGTGGCACTTTAATCTATCATTTAATGGTCCCTAGTCAAAGATCCGTCAACAACAACAATGCTTTCGTTTGCCTGACACACTCAATTATGCCCCCTCCCACGTTGGCTAATTTGGTTGTCGACCCCAGCTGTTTTTTCACCTAAGTGAACTAATGGTAGTGATTTTCATGTAACCACGGTTACCTAGTGAGATTACACGGACAAGCTGAATGAGATTTCCCGTAGCCGTTTGTCCATAGCCGGATAAAACCAGGTATGGGAAAAAAGACAAAAGAGGATTGCTGGTGAACGACCTCTCCAGCCGCACAATAGACCCTTTCGAGGAAAATGGCGCCCGTTTGTTTACAAATTTTGACGGCCTAATTTCTCTCAAATAACACGTCGGTTTCTGGAGCTAAAGGCAGATTTCACTTCCATGAACACAGCAGTGCATGTACCCGACAATTGGTGTGAATATTTTGGCTAATTTTGGAGGTGTAACTTTGCCAGAAGTACGTGTTGGCAAAAAAAATCAAAACAAACGCCATATAACAAAAGGGCGGCCATTTTCCCCGAAACCGTTTATACGAACTCGAGTATGAATCCTGCACATTCATCCTCGAACCTCACGTGTGTTGGCTACGTCAAAAGTCTACTCATTTGTGCGAGCGTAGTCTGAGGGCGTAGCGATGTCACAACCTTTGGTAGTCAAGACGCTCCCCATTGAATCTCATTGATTCTTTGTAATGTCGTGATTATTGGATCTAGAAGGCTGCGTGCGTGCTTATCAGCTAACCAATGCTCGATCTTCTTTTGGTGATTTGCAGATGTTTTTGTTCACCAGATGTAAGCTTGAATTTCATTGGATTCTACCGGACTGGATTCTCATTGGCTCGTGGACAGTAGTATTTGCCATTTAAATGTAACGTCAGGTGATCGCGGTTCGCCACTTTCTGACGTCGCGTCACAGCCCGCACTGCAAACTGATAATCTTTTTCGCTGACCCCCTATCCGAACATAGCGACGCCAACTGCTCAGACTGTTCGACCACTTCAAAGAGGTAAGCTAACACTACACGCTCACCAACGTTCATCGAATTTCGTCGGTTATTTCTTGCACAGTTGACCGATTTTTATCAGCATGTCCACGTCAATGCAGTAGAACGGCAACCTACGACGAAACAGCCGAAAAACGGCACACATTTTCATGCCCCTGAAGACCGCGTTTCTGTTGGCACAATTCCAGACGGAAAGATGCTGCAGCCTCTGTGTTGGTTCAGGTCGCGATGACGTCATTCATTTTCATAAAATCCACGTGCACATTGTTTACGCTGGGCTTTAAACTCATTGGCGAACCGCGATACCCCCCTACGGAGCGCATCCGGCACTCGCCGAAACAGTCGCCCTCGGATAGTTTACAGCATCACGACGTTGTTGCAACAACAATGGGGTCAAAGTCACATGGGATAAACGAAGATACACAAGTCAAACATGCTGTGGTGTTTTTTTTTCAATTTCATAAATTAAACACGTAATTATCGTAGGTCAAAGATAAGTGACAAAAATCGGGCCCGCGGTGACGTCAAAATGTGGCGAACCGCGATCACCTGACGTTAGTTGTATAAACTGGTAGCCGTAGTAGAAAAAAATTCAACTGCTTTCGTTCAAAAAGCGCACATCGACCTTGCGACTGGGAGCACCTGAACGCACCAGTCCCTACACCCGTTACGACTGTGGTCATTGCGGCAACAAGTGGCACAATCCAGTCTTCAATCTGGAGCGCGCACATCGAACAGGCAACTGAACTGAATGCTACACGGAATTTGTCGATGTCTTCCGAGCGGATAGTCTCGGTCACCCAGCCGCTGTTTCGAATCTGGGGATCGAACAAGCGTCTGGGATCAAACTGCGAAATTACTGTTTGGAGGCTTACCAAGATCCTGGTACGCTCGCTGATTGGCTAAGCAGGGACAGAGCTAGTCATTCATTTCCATCCGCCGATTCCTCCCATTTGAAAATCACAATCCGGCTGCTGATTGGCCAAGAGAAGTGATCATGTGATCTCATCATGGCGACGACCATAAATGTCAGTTGGGTTTTCTCGATCTCGCTCTCCATACGGATACAATTCCTGCTCAGACTTCAGCCTGAAATTCAACACCAGTAAGTTGATGCTGTCTCAGATCACTTCGCTAATCGATTCATTGCCAGATTCAGACATTCTGGAAGGTTGTGAGACTGAGTTGAGTGAGTGAGTCTGACCCGAAATTTGCAGTTGCGCGAGACTACCATCGAACAGTAAAAATCAAGTTTGGGGCCAGACTCTGTAATGGTAATGAAAGAGTCTGGCTGCGCGAGACTACCGAGCGGACCACTCGGGATTCCGTCACATGACTAAGTGTGCTCCACAAACAAAGGAAATTCATTGCCAGAGCGCGCACATCGAAAGCGACTGAAGACAACTAGAAGCAACGGTCGGCAACGAGTAGAACATGAGCAACTGGCTGGAACTATAGCGGCAACGGTCGGCAATAGCGGTACCGGGGCGCGCACATCGGCCTGTTTGAGCATCTGATACATGTACATGTAGTTGCTGCTGTTTCCAACCAGTCGCCCACCGTTGCCGGAAACGCCATAGTTGCTTCCAGTCGCAAGGTCGATGTGCGCTAGGCTAAGGTTTAGTCTATCACATCGCAATACCACCGTGTTCACTGAATCCGTGTTCACTGCATATCCATGAAGCTGAAGATGCCTTTCCCGTGCATTTTTACAGGCATTTATTGAGTTAGCACCCAGTGCCAATTCCACGAAAAACCGCAATTCATAGAGACCGGATTTCACCAATTTCCGAGGAACTAAGTCGATTTCCTCCAAATAGTACGCCATAATTGGAAATAGCATTAGTAAACATGGACGGTTCTGCCAACTGATCAAGTAAGATAATCACATATGCCAATATCATTATGAAACGGAAACATATATACATAAAATGGTCACGCTGAATCAGAGCTGGGCTGACCAACACGGAGAAGGTCATGGCAGTACAGACGAGTTTCGCGAGGAACCTTTCAGATCAGAAGACCTTCCTGGGCAAGACAGCAGAAAGCAGAGCATTCCAGCGCCAGAAGCCCTCAGATTGGAAACTAGGGCTCTTGAACAGGTTTAGGAGAAATTTGTGCATAGAATAACCGAATACACCGTCACCACCCTTATAAAAAATAGGCTATTCTCCATTTTACCATGGTGAATGGTAATTCTGTACGGTAAAAGAAGGTTTACCATGGTGAAAGCCAGTTATACCATGGTAAACTGTCCTTTACCGTGCAGAATAACCATGGTAAAATGAATATTTTCATAAGGGCAGGATATGGGCAGTTATGTCCGCAAATATTCAGTGTACAGAAGATTTATTTGTAAGCCTGAAACGCATTTCTATGCCTAAAGCGTTAATTCTATAACCTGAAACGGATATGTGTGACTCGCGAGATTTCTCTGTACCTAATAACAGATATAATTCCCGCGAGTTTAAAGTGGTCCTAAACCGCCGGGGCGAGCGAGACAGCCTCGTTTTCATTTTCCCGCGCTACGCCAGTATGAATGAGCGCCCGTCAATCAT